>JAJGOT010000252.1:0-105000 GCA_022457155.1 Cladopsammia gracilis | reverse complement strand
TGCTGTAGTTCGTGTAGTTACTGTAGTTGGTGTAGTTACTGTAGTTCGTGTAGTTGCTGTAGTTGGTGTAGTTGCTATAGTTGGTGTAGCTGCTGTAGTTGGTGTAGTTCGTGTAGTTCGTGTAGTTGCTGTAGTTACTGTAGTTAGTGTAGTTCGTGTAGTTACTGTAGTTCGTGTAGTTCGTGTAGTTACTGTGGTTGGTGTAGTTGCTGTAGTTGGTGTAGTTACTGTAGTTGGTGTAGTTGTTGTAGTTACTGTAGTTGGTGTAGTTGCTGTAGTTCGTGTAGTTACTGTAGTTGGTGTAGTTACTGTAGTTCGTGTAGTTGGTGTAGTTGCTGTAGTTGGTGTAGTTGCTATAGTTGGTGTAGCTGCTGTAGTTGGTGTAGTTCGTGTAGTTCGTGTAGTTGCTGTAGTTACTGTAGTTAGTGTAGTTCGTGTAGTTACTGTAGTTCGTGTAGTTCGTGTAGTTACTGTGGTTGGTGTAGTTGCTGTAGTTGGTGTAGTTACTGTAGTTGGTGTAGTTGTTGTAGTTACTGTAGTTGGTGTAGTTGCTGTAGTTCGTGTAGTTACTGTAGTTGGTGTAGTTACTGTAGTTCGTGTAGTTGGTGTAGTTGGTGTAGTTGCTGTAGTTGGTGTAGCTGCTGTAGTTGGTGTAGTTCGTGTAGTTGCTGTAGTTCGTGTAGTTGGTGTAGTTGGTGTAGTTACTGGAGTTCGTGTAGTTGCTGTAGTTCGTGTAGTTGCTGTAGTTCGTGTAGTTGCTGTAGTTCGTGTAGTTGCTGTAGTTACTGTAGTTAGTGTAGTTGGTGTAGTTACTGTAGTTGGTGTAGTTACTGTAGTTCGTGTAGTTGGTGTAGTTGCTGTAGTTGGTGTAGTTGGTGTAGTTCGTGTAGTTGGTGTAGTTCGTGTAGTTGCTGTAGTTCGTGTAGTTGCTGTAGTTGGTGTAGTTGGTGTAGTTGGTGTAGTTACTGTAGTTGGTGTAGTTACTGTAGTTGGTGTAGTTGTTGTAGTTGCTGTAGTTGGTGTAGCTGCTGTAGTTGGTGTAGTTCGTGTAGTTGCTGTAGTTCGTGTAGTTACTGTAGTTCATGTAGTTGGTGTAGTTGCTGTAGTTGGTGTAGTTGGTGTAGTTGGTGTAGTTGCTGTAGTTCGTGTAGTTGCTGTAGTTACTGTAGTTGGTGTAGTTACTGTAGTTACTGTAGTTGGTGTTGTTACTGTAGTTGGTGTAGTTGCTGTAGTTGCTGTAGTTCGTGTAGTTACTGTAGTTGGTGTAGTTACTGTAGTTCGTGTAGTTGCTGTAGTTGGTGTAGTTGCTGTAGTTTGTGTAGTCGCTGTAGTTGGTGTAGCTGCTGTAGTTGGTGTAGTTGGTGTAGTTGGTGTACTTGGTGTAGTTGGTGTAGTTCGTGTAGTTGGTGTAGTTGGTGTACTTGGTGTAGTTGGTGTAGTTCGTGTAGTTGGTGTAGTTACTGTAGTTCGTGTAGTTACTGTAGTTGGTGTAGTTGGTGTAGTTGTTGTAGTTGCTGTAGTTCGTGTAGTTACTGTAGTTGGTGTAGTTGCTGTAGTTGCTGTAGTTGGTGTAGTTACTGTAGTTGGTGTAGTTACTGTAGTTGGTGTAGTTCGTGTAGTTGCTGTAGTTACTGTAGTTGGTGTAGTTACTGTAGTTGGTGTAGTTACTGTAGTTGGTGTAGTTGCTGTAATTGGTGTAGTTGCTGTAGTTCGTGTAGTTGCTGTAGTTGGTGTAGTTATTGTAGTTGCTGTAGTTGGTGTAGTTACTGTAGTTGCTGTAGTTGCTGTAGTTAGTGTAGTTGGTGTAGTTACTGTAGTTGGTGTTGTTACTGTAGTTGGTGTAGTTACTGTAGTTGTTGTAGTTACTTTAGTTGGTGTAGTTGCTGTAGTTGCTGTAGTTCGTGTAGTTACTGTAGTTGGTGTAGTTCGTGTAGTTGCTGTAGTTACTGTAGTTGGTGTAGTTACTGTAGTTGCTGTAGTTCGTGTAGTTGCTGTAGTTCGTGTAGTTACTGTAGTTGCTGTAGTTGGTGTAGTTACTGTAGTTGCTGTAGTTGCTGTAGTTACTGTAGTTGCTGTAGTTTCTATAGTTCGTGTAGTTACTGTAGTTGCTGTAGTTGGTGTAGTTGGTGTAGTTACTGTAGTTGCTGTAGTTGCTGTAGTTCGTGTAGTTACTGTAGTTGGTGTAGTTCGTGTAGTTGGTGTAGTTACTGTAGTTCGTGTAGTTGGTGTAGTTGGTGTAGTTGTTGTAGTTACTGTAGTTGGTGTAGTTGCTGTAGTTGCTGTAGTTGGTGTAGTTACTGTAGTTGGTGTAGTTACTGTAGTTGGTGTAGTTCGTGTAGTTGCTGTAGTTACTGTAGTTGGTGTAGTTACTGTAGTTGGTGTAGTTACTGTAGTTGGTGTAGTTGCTGTAGTTGGTGTAGTTGCTGTAGTTGCTGTAGTTGCTGTAGTTGCTGTAGTTACTGTAGTTGCTGTAGTTGGTGTAGTTACTGTAGTTGCTGTAGTTGCTGTAGTTAGTGTAGTTGGTGTAGTTAGTGTAGTTGGTGTTGTTACTGTAGTTGGTGTAGTTACTGTAGTTGTTGTAGTTACTTTAGTTGGTGTAGTTGCTGTAGTTGCTGTAGTTCGTGTAGTTCGTATAGTTCGTGTAGTTGCTGTAGTTGGTGTAGTTACTGTAGTTCCTGTAGTTGCTGTAGTTGCTGTAGTTACTGTAGTTGCTGTAGTTTCTGTAGTTCGTGTAGTTACTGTAGTTGGTGTAGTTACTGTAGTTGCTGTAGTTGGTGTAGTTGCTGTAGTTACTGTAGTTGGTGTAGTTGCTGTAGTTCGTGTAGTTACTGTAGTTGGTGTAGTTACTGTAGTTGTTGTAGTTACTTTAGTTCGTGTAGTTGCTGTAGTTGCTGTAGTTCGTGTAGTTATTGTAGTTGGTGTAGTTCGTGTAGTTGCTGTAGTTACTGTAGTTGGTGTAGTTACTGTAGTTGGTGTAGTTACTGTAGTTAGTGTAGTTACTGTAGTTGGTGTAGTTACTGTAGTTCGTGTAGTTGGTGTAGTTGGTGTAGTTGCTGTAGTTAGTGTAGTTACTGTAGTTGGTGTAGTTACTGTAGTTCGTGTAGTTGGTGTAGTTGGTGTAGTTGCTGTAGTTGGTGTAGCTGCTGTAGTTCGTGTAGTTGGTGTAGTTCGTGTAGTTGGTGTAGTTCGTGTAGTTGGTGTAGTTCGTGTAGTTGGTGTAGTTCGTGTAGTTGGTGTAGTTCGTGTAGTTACTGTAGTTAGTGTAGTTGCTGTAGTTGGTGTAGTTGCTGTAGTTGGTGTAGTTACTGTAGTTGGTGTAGTTCGTGTAGTTGTTGCAGTTACTGTAGTTGCTGTAGTTACTGTAGTTGCTGTAGTTCGCGTAGTTACTGTAGTTGGTGTAGTTACTGTAGTACATGTAGTTGCTGTAGTTGGTGTAGTTGCTGTAGTTGGTGTAGTTCATGTAGTTGCTGTAGTTCGTGTAGTTGCTGTAGTTCGTGTAGTTGCTGTAGTTACTGTAGTTAGTGTAGTTGGTGTAGTTACTGTAGTTGGTGTAGTTAATGTAGTTGTTGTAGTTACTGTAGTTACTGTAGTTGGTGTTGTTGCTGTAGTTGGTGTAGCTGCTGTAGTTGGTGTAGTTGGTGTAGTTACTGTAGTTGGTGTAGCTGCTGTAGTTGGTGTAGTTGGTGTAGTTCGTCTAGTTGGTGTAGTAACTACACCAACTACAGTAACTACACGAACTACAGCAACTACACCAACTACAGTAACTACAACAACTACACCAACTACAGTAACTACACCAACTACAGCAACTACACCAACCACAGTAACTACACGAACTACACGAACTACAGTAACTACACGAACTACATTAACTACAGTAACTACAGCAACTACACGAACTACACCAACTACACCAACTACACCAACTACACGAACTACAGTAACTACACCAACTACAGTAACTACAGCAGCTACACCAACTACACGAACTACAGCAACTACACCAACTACACCAACTACACCAACTACACCAACTACAGCAACTACACGAACTACAGTAACTACAACAACTACAGTAACTACACTAACTACACCAACTACAGTAACTATGCTAACTACAATAAATACATTAAATACCGTTTAGAGTAGTACAAGCACTGTTTTATATTCGTGACGGTAGTCATCAGTAACTACACCAACTGCAGCAACTACACCAACTACAGTAACTACAGCAAATACACGAACTACACCAACTACAGTAACTACACGAACTACAGCAACTACAGCAACTACAGCAACTACAGTAACTACACCAACTACAGTAACTACACGAACTACAGAAACTACAGCAACTACAGTAACTACAGCAACTACAGCAACTACAGTAACTATACCAACTACAGCAACTACACCAACTACAGCAACTACACCAACTACAGCAACTACACCAACTACAGCAACTACACTAACTACAGTAACTACAGCAACTACACGAACTACAGCAACTACACGAACTACACCAACTACACGAACTACACGAACTACAGCAACTACGCCAACTACAGCAACTACAGTAACTACACCAACTACAGTAACTACACGAACTACAGCAACTACAGCAACTACAGCAACTACAGTAACTACAGCAACTACAGCAACTACAGTAACTACACCAACTACAGTAACTACACGAACTACAGAAACTACAGCAACTACAGTAACTACAGCAACTACAGCAACTACAGTAACTACACCAACTACACGAACTACACCAACTACAGTAACTACAGCAACTACACGAACTACACCAACTACAGTAACTACACGAACTACAGCAACTACAGCAACTACACCAACTAAAGTAACTACAACAACTACAGTAACTACACCAACTACAGTAACAACACCAACTACACTAACTACAGCAACTACAGCAACTACAGTAACTACACGAACTACAGCAACTACAGCAACTACAGTAACTACACCAACTACAGTAACTACACCAACTACAGTAACTACACCAACTACAGTAACTACACGAACTACAGCAACTACAGCAACTACACCAACTACAGTAACTACAACAACTACACCAACTACACGAACTACAGTAACTACACGAACTACACGAACCACACCAACTACACCAACTACAGCAACTACACCAACTACACGAACTACAGCAACTACACCAACTACACCAACTACACGAACTACAGCAACTACACGAACTACACCAACTACACCAACTACACCAACTACAGCAACTACACGAACTACAGTAACTACACCAACTACACCAACTACAGTAACTACAACAACTACACCAACTACACCAACTACAGCAACTACAGCAACTACACCAACCACAGTAACTACACGAACTACACGAACTACAGTAACTACACTAACTACACTAACTACAGTAACTACAGCAACTACACGAACTACACGAACTACACGAACTACACCAACTACAGCAGCTACACCAACTATAGCAACTACACCAACTACAGCAACTACACCAACTACACGAACTACAGTAACTACACCAACTACAGTAACTACAGCAGCTACACCAACTACACGAACTACAGCAACTACACGAACTACACCAACTACACCAACTACACCAACTACAGCAACTACACGAACAACAGTAACTACAACAACTACAGTAACTACACTAACTACACCAACTACAGTAACTATGCTAACTACAGTAAATACACTAAATACCGTTTAGAGTAGTACAAGCACTGTTCTATATTAGTGACGGTAGTCATCAGTAACTACACCAACTGCAGCAACTACACCAACTACAGTAACTACAGCAAATACACGAACTACACCAACTACAGTAACTACAAGAACTACAGCAACTACAGCAACTACAGCAACTACAGTAACTACACCAACTACAGTAACTACACGAACTACAGAAACTACAGCAACTACAGTAACTACAGCAACTACAACAACTACAGTAACTATACCAACTACAGCAACTACACTAACTACAGCAACTACACCAACTACAGCAACTACACCAACTACAGCAACTACAGCAACTACACCAACTACACCAACTACAGTAACTACACCAACTACAGTAACTACACGAACTACAGCAACTACACGAACTACACCAACTACACCAACTACACCAACTACAGCAGCTACACCAACTACAGCAACTACACCAACTACAGTAACTACAACAACTACACCAACTACAGTAACTACACCAACTACAGTAACTACACCAACTACAGCAACTACACCAAATACAGTAACTACAGCAACTACACGAACTACACCAACTACAGTAACTACAGTAACTACAACAACTACATTAACTACACCAACTACAGTAACTACACCAACTACAGTAACTACAGCAACTACACGAACTACAGCAACTACACGAACTACAGCAACTACACCAACTACAGTAACTACACCAACTACACCAACTACACCAACTACACCAACTACACCAACTACACGAACTACACCAACTACACCAACTACACCAACTACACCAACTACACCAACTACACCAACTACACCAACTACAGCAACTACACGAACTACAGTAACTACAACAACTACAGTAACTACACTAACTACACCAACTACAGTAACTATGCTAACTACAGTAAATACATTAAATACCGTTTAGAGTAGTACAAGCACTGTTCTATATTCGTGACGGTAGTCATGAATGTATTACCCAAAAGCGGACGTCCGCGCGCATTAAAATTTCAAGTAATTTTGTCTCCAAATTGGTCATATGATAAAATGCTTATTGACTAAGTGGGAGGGCCGGATGGGAAAATATTTGGCTCTCGGTCATAGCGCACGGACCTCGCTGCGCTCGGTCCGTACGCCATGACCTCGGGCCAAATATTTTCCCATCCGGCCCTCCCACTTAGTCAATAAGTACATATTATTCTCGCATGCTGATTGGTCAAATTTTATCATCAATAAGAGTACAGGCACATAAAATTTTAATTTATGCAAGATGTCATCCTGTCAATTTTTTAGCCAATGAAATTTTTTTTATTGTTATCAGTTAGCCAATGAGAAAACGAGAAAACTTATTGACAATGATTGCGTCAACTTGAATAAGACTCAGCAATTTGTCATGTTTACCTTGCGTTCACTTTTCATTTCATCTTTTTTTTTTGCGTTTTTGTTGTTGTAAAAAATCAGAGTGTCATCAGTTTTTTATGCGTCTGTCCTCTTATTGATGATAAAATTCGCCATAACATTGTCAAAGTTTGCTGTGGATAATATAAATAAAATAAATAAATAAAATAAAAATAAATAAATAAATACTAACTAATTCTAATTTACATTTATATATTTACAATAGATCTAACAGCACACTTAAACATGTTAAGTGACTTCATTGTACGTAGTGAATCCGGAAGTGAATTCCAAGCTTTTGAAGCAGTGAAGACCACTGACTTAGTCCCATAACGGGTGGTGTAAACTTTTGGGATGACAAGCTTGTTAGTGCCTCTAAGATTCTTAATGTTCTCACGAATAATCAACAAGTCTTTTAAATATGTAGGAAGAAGATTGTTGACAACTTTAAAAACTAATACCCCATTCACATCAACTAAACACGTTTAATTAAACGTGTTTAAGATTAACATATCTTGTAGACGGCGATCAGCCAGAGTGTAGCCAGTCCGTTCAGTTAATCCCCAGTATTTATAGGCGATCGGTCATTATAAATGTACCTTAGAGCTCTCTCAATTAGTTTGTAGAGCTTTTGGCTGTCTGACTTCAGACAATTATGCCAGACGGTGGAGCAGTAAGTAAAATAGGACATAATGAATTAATTATACAGGCACATTTTTGTTGAAAAAGAGAGCATCTTTTTAAACCTACATAAAACATCCAATTGTTTACCTACTCTCCCGGTGATCTTAGTAATATGTTTATCAAAGCGTAGAGATTATCAATAACAACACCCAAAAGTTAAAGGTGATCAACACATGGAATTAGTACATCATTAAAGTTCAAATTAAAATGGTGCTTGTTCGATAGGACTAGGGCTTTACATTTAGTAGGATTGAGTACATGCTCATTGTCATCAAACCACTTAAACGCAACAACGAGCTCATCATTAATCACAGACTTTACAACTTGCGGATTACGATCACTAAAATAGATTTGATTATCATCAGCATAGTTTGACAATTTAGCTCTCTTGATAACATAAAAAAGTTCATATGAATGTGAATGTATGAAAATCATATATGAAATATGATGACATGAAAATCACCGTTCAAGCCTGAACCATGTTGCTTTTTCGACTGCTTAAGTTGAGAGCACACTGCGAGGATCACAAACTTCACTCTTAAAAAAGTTCATTGAGAAAAATGTTGAAAAGCAGTGTTTTCCTTGGTTCCCACTAGCGACGTAACGATCATAATCATAATCATAAGGGACGTTATGTCGCTTATGTCGTAGTGGGAACGCCGAAAAACATAATCATAAAGGCGCTTAGGATCGACATAATCATAATCATAAGAAAATGATCGGTCATTTTCTTATGATTATGATTATGTCTGTGATTATGCTTATGTCGTAGTGGGAACGTAAAATCTAGCGCTCATAGTTGTGATCATAATGACTTATGTTCATTCCTTGTATTTTGGCCAATGAACGTCCTAGTTCCAGTAATTTGCAGTTCATGCTATTCCAAGATGGCGTCCAACTTTGATGAGCGTCAAATTAAAAGCTTGTACGTATGTGTTTCCACTAGATCGTAACAACGGTTGTGATTATGATTATGATTATGATCGTTATATGTCGCTAGTGGGTACCAAGCCTATTAGCGAATCACAGACATCGTTTGGACAAGTGCTGGACTACCCCCCTCCCCCAAAAAAATAAAATAAATAAATAAATAAATAAGCAACTCGGAACAAGTCTATGGGGCCATTCACACTTACCTGTTAGATCGATCTCGAATCGATCCGAGTGTTTTATGGCCCGAGTATGAACTCTTTGAACAGGGACGAGATCGATCTAAACTTCTATTAGTAAATTAGAACGCCTCGGAAGGTGGTCTCGGATTAATCCGAGATTGATCTAATTTAGATCGATCTAAATGGCCAAGTGTGAACGGCCCTTATGCAACCATTCAAAGGTCAGTTGTTGCGAGGTACTTTCTCGTTGTTCTATTTCACGCTCTCCAAGGTGGTGGTAACTTTTTCAGTCGGGATGAGAGCAAATTATTTGTTTTCGAATTTTCCCAAATTAGAGCGGTTTTCCGGTCGAAAGTAATTTCGCTATCGTTTTTGCATCGTTGCGCTTTGTTACTGGCATAAAAAATCTCGCGCCACTTTCTCAAACCAATCAGATGCAAAAACAGTGGCAGCTTGCTGGTTCGCGTTTTCCCGCGCTTGGCGTTGGCTAGATGGATTTACCTCGAGTGATGATTGGTTCATGGATTGTCTCCGTTTGTTTTGAATGGTCAAAGTTATTTCTTTGCTTTGTCCCCAAAGTTTAGGGAATTTGTCAAGTCTGTAGTTTGGTTTTCTTCGGTGGTGAAACTGAAAAGTAATTCAGTGTTGTTTCAATATTGAAATAAATCAAGCCAGGTGAAAAGTATATCTTTATTCGATCGGGCTTGAAATAACAAATGACAGTTTTACGATTTGTGATTGACAAAGCTCACTGTTTAAAGAAAGGCCGGACTCGTCGCAAAAGTCTTCTATGTTATTGTCAAGAAAATAAATCGCCTGGGTGAACCTGGATACAACCATAACTACGGTTCTCTTTTAAAGTTATAAAAATGCCTTGAAACCATTAAACAGCATCCTCCTAACTTAAAGCACAATGCTGCAATTTGCCGGTCAGTTGTCAATATGTTGGTAATGAGGAAAGAGGAAAACATTCATAAAGTGATCAAGAGAAACGACAAATCTCTTCTATTTTCAAGTGCAAGCAGACGTTATGCCTTCTAGGCCGAAAGTGCGTGGTCCACAGCCATCATACAAGCGAACACAGTCAGCACCATTTTCGCCTTTACCTCTACCAGGTCTTCGGGCAGCGCGAACAGTTTAGCGCCAATTTTTCGCGCCATTGAGATGGCGTATTTGGCGTTCGACAGCTTGTCGTCGTCCGATTCCCCTTTAGTTACCATGTTGTAGTGAATACAACCCGGTTTGATAGCATCGATCAAATCGAAAACACAGGTACTGGTTGAAATGCTGGTATCCTTAAAACTGGATATTCTGGTTTCTTTCCCGGCTTTTTCCAGCTTCTCGTTGGTCCACGCCACGATTTCCTCGTCTTTGATTAGCTTGTCGCTTTCCGCGCATTTCTGCAGGATCACTAAAGTGTACGCACGCATGGCTTGATACAGGATACCCAACATTAGCTTCTTGTTACCGTCCAACAGGTCCTGTCCTCCTATTCCAACCAATGAGAAATCGAGCTTCTTGGCAATGTCGATGGCGTAGTTGCAGTTCTCTAGCTTCTTCATCTTCTCGCTGATCTTCTTGTAAGGTGGTTTGTTGACTTTGGTCCAGTCCACTATTCCATCCTTTATCTACATAAATATAAGATCAGCTTAGGATATGGAATGCTGTCTTTTTGGTTTGAAATAGGACTAGGTTTTGCCTTTTTATTGGACTTAAAATTGGTATACTTTTTTCAGGGAAGGCCTACCGGAAAGTTAGGTTCAAACTTAAAATAGGATATCAAAGGTCACGGAAATTCCAAGGGATCACAAGAAGAGCTCACCCTGAGGAAAGCTGAGCTTGGGGTTTTAAACGTTACACGAAAGTCTAGATGAGGTTTCATAATAAGATTTTTGGCCATTTTTTTTCAAGGTGTTTTGTTAAGTTTTACAACAATAAGGTGGTTGTCAATAGCCCAATTTCGATATAATTAAAATTCAACTTGAAACAAAACATATCACTACAAGGCTTAAGGGAATGATAGTAGGGATTTATATGGTTTATTCCCCTAAGCCTCGTAGTGATGTCTTTTGTATGAAGTTGAATTTTAATATGTCGAAATTGGGCTATTTAGTGTCGAAAGTCATTTTTACAATAACTGTGCGAATTCTCGCGCGCTGATTGGCTAATTTTTATTATCAATAAGAGTACAGACGCATAAAACGATAAAACTGACGCCATCAGCGAAAGTTTTTTCCAAACTTGTCAGCGCTGCGCTTTTTGTGGCGAGAATTCTTTCACAAATCCAGAATTATTCAATGAGGAAATCGTCCAAAATAGATGAGATGAACCTCAAGAAGCTAAAACACAACCTTAAATTAAGCGGAAAGATGAAGATGTTTGTTGAGAATTATAGACCTGAAAATTGGCGGTGAGCAGGATTATAGTGCTGCGAGTCGCTGAAATAAGCTTTACCGGAGGTGAACTGAACCGTGTTTCAACGGATTATTTGAGAACAGTTTTAACCGGAATTAAGGTTAGTTTCAAAATTCTAATTTTTCTATGTGTTTCTGACTTCCTCTACTCAAACTTTTAATTTACGAGCCCGTGTTTCTCCGAATTATGGATATGAAACTCTGGTTTTGTGGCGATCGCATCTTGCATTTCCGTCCTTCATTTCAATATCAGTTTTGGCGTTTTGTTATTGTAAAAAACAAATTGACGTCAGTTTGTTAACTCGCAGTTGTTGGCGTTTTGCATTGCTACACTGAGATTGGATAAAATATCTCGCGCCAATTTATCGACCAATAGACAATATTCGTATTCTCAGTATTAAACTGGAACTAGCTTACAGTCGAGGCTAATGCAGGGGAATATCATTAAAAATATTTACATGTGAAAAGATTCCCCCGCATGAGCCTCGACTGCACGCTAGTTCCAGTTCAATACCGTGAATACGAAAATTGTCTATTAGAAGTGAAAACAAAACCAATCTTATCGTGACTTGCTCGCACACGTTTTCCCGCGCTTGGTGCCGGCTACAGGTATTTGCATCGAGTTCTGATTGGTTCATTTGAATGACTGTCTATATTGTGATTGGCCAGGGTAATTAATTTGGTTTGGGCTTTACCACTCAAGTGAAAATCGCCTTTTTCTGTTTCTTTTTCAATCATACTTTATTATTAGCTGTTAAGTTCGGCCTAAAATGTGCGCGTTCAGTGTTATGGTAACCTGTGCGCAGACGTCTCCTATATATTCCCGTGTGAAGCAAGGAAAACAGAAGACGGTTGCGCTGAGGCTATGTTATGGAGATACCCCTATCAAGACCACCTTACCAGATCAAAAAGCTGCAGTAGAACACAGCCGTCATCCAGATCCATAAACAGGTTATGCACAAACGGCCTCACTCCCATGCTGTTCATCCAGTTCCGAAACGTCTTCTCCTCGCGTGTTTCCTCGAGGTTTGGCAGCTCTTCCTCGGCAGGTTCAAGCGCGGGGAAATTGTTGAATAAGTTACACACGAACGCCAGGTTCAGTTTGGCGTTTCCTTTGACGATGTCCTTCACGCGCACAAACTTACGGCATTTCATCTTCGTAGCGTTTTCCAAGACGAGCTCTGCCAGTTTGGTGGGATCCTTCTCGTTCATGTGTGGCTGGTCAACTCCTAAGCCGACAGGGGCAATCTAAAAAGGGATTTAGTTAAATCAGTTGATATGAGGTCGTCAAAGTCTCGGGAGGATAATTCGTCAGCCGCAAAACGGCTTTTAATTTTTTGACGGTAAACAGGCAAATCAAATGATTTTCTATTATCAACTATCAACAGAAGATGAAGCGTTCAGCATAAAATCTACAAAACATACCCCTTAGCTTGGCGAAAAATAAGACACAAACGGCCATTCTCTCTCCGTCCTCCGTCCTCCATGCAATCACCCACCCTGCCTCTTCCCGTCCCCCCCTCCCACTATTAACCCCGCCCCACCCCTCCCTTAGGTGGACTCTGTGTTGGTCAGTATTCTTACCTGGTGCAGCAGCACGCTGTAGTTTTCAGCATCTTGTATATCAGACGAGAAGTTTGTCACTCGCCGAACATGTCCGGCCTCTTGAAGATGGTAGTTGAACCAGCGAAGCAGGATGGATTCAGGGGGGAGACGGAGAAGTTGCTCGATGGTCTCGTCTTCTTCAACCAAGCGCACGAGACCGGGACAATTGTGGATGGTTAGTTGCGAAAAAAGGCCGATCTAAAGACAAAAAAAGCTGTTAACACGGTGACCAGGACTCTCGTGCGCTCTCGGCGACTCTCGTGCTCTCTCTCTCGGTGACTCTTGCCAAAGAGTTTGAATCGGCTAAACCGTTTATTGGAGTCTATGGGAATTCTGGACTCTCGCTCTCGGTTGGCCTCAATTTTCAGGCATTCTCACTGAATCTCGTACGCGTGCGCTCTCAAAGAGTTCGACCGCTGACTGTCGTCAACTATCGTTCTCATTTGGCTCAGGCTAAAAGGGACACTGTGCCGGCGGAATAGCAAAATTTCTCTTAGCTTATTTCCACGTTATATCGCCAAATGTCACCAAATATACAACTTAGTTGGATAAAAAGATTCTATAGAGCAAAACAAAAGCAGCAGTTTGGAGATAAAGTGCAGGATTACAAGGATTGAAGTGGATTACAGTTCATGAAATTTGATTTATTGACATGCGGTCAAGAAATCAAACTTGCCATTCTTGTGAAATTTTGACTTTTCTAGCCGTTATTTTGTCTGTTTAGTTCATATTTCTTTGCTTCTATCACTTTTGGCGATAGTTTCTTTCAATTTCAAGATAATATAGTAAGCTTAAAGCAAGCTCCTTGCCATAATCATGAAGACACGATATTTCAACCGGGACGGTGTCTCTTTAAAGATTCGTGTTTTCCGCAGACAAATGTTTACAATCATGCGAAACGAAAATGGAGCCTAATCGCAGGTTATCTCTAGATCCGATATATATATATTTATAATTCAACACATTGATACACTGCCCAAATATGGTCAAAAAGTTATCGATATACGCTATGTCTACATGACGTATATCCAACGATGGCGGTAAATTTCGCATTTTGACAAGAGAATGCAAAAATGAAGGACCGGTATCGATATTTTTTCTTCAAACTGTGCTTTCTTATCAATGTGTTGAATTATAAAACTATTATAGAGCTCAAGCTTGCGTGATATCGCCTAATTTTAGCCGACTCGGCCTACGGCCTCGTCGGCTAAAAATTAGGCGCGATATCACGCGCGCTTTCGCACTATATTAGTTAAATATCTGCCAACTTACCCTAATAACTTGCCACAGTAGGCCAAGAACGAGGTGAGGTTTGCCTTCAATCAAATCCTCCGCCCCAATGTTCACAATGTTACATCCGATAGCCATGGCGGAGTGTAGCACCAGCGTTTGATTTTCATGAATGTTGTACACGTTTAGCTTCCCTTTGTTGATGGCTCGTTCGTCAACAGTTCCAGGGGCGGCCCAGTTTATTAGTTTGCACAGTAATATACCATCTTTCATGGCTTTGAACAGAGCGTCTTTGTCTTCTTCCTCGATTGGAAGGTACTTTCCTGTTAAACAAAAAAAAGTTCAGGTTCGCTTAAGGGGGTAGCCTGCGTGGCAAGCGTTCTAAGGGGAAGGGGAAGGGGAAGGGGAAGGGGGAAAATTCGGGCGCGCCCTTCGCGTTCTCGCGCGCCCGAATTTTCCCCCTTCCCCTTCCCCTTAGAACGCCTGCCACGCAGGCTATTAAGCGGTAATACACCCAACCCCGGGTGTTCAAAAGGTGGATAGCTATGCTATACAAATGCATTTTTAGTGCTATTCACCGAATAAATCACTATGCCTTGGATAAGTATTAAAACAAAAATCTCCGCTGGATAGTAGTTTATCCGGTAGCCTGTTCCAGGCTCCGAGATAGTGGGGAATAACGCGCGAAGTAAAAGAAAGGAAAAAATCGCGGGGGAACTGGGGAGAGGGCGGTCGGCGACCTCCAACCCGTTCTCATCTCTGAACTCACCATTATCCTGAATTGTCAAATTGCTTTGAATTCACGATTATAGTGAATTTAGAACACTGACAGTCTGAAAGGAATTCTGGGAAATCAGCATTTTTGATGAAAAAGAACAATCCTTAGTGTTCGGACAGGACTCGAACCTACGACCCTACGACCCTTCGCTGACTTATCCTCTCTTCTAACCATTAGACCACTACGCTGCTCGTTGAGCAAACCTCAATTTTTTAACATAATAAAATTCATGCGCGAGCGTCCGGCGCCTTTAAATAACCGGAACTAGTGGCTAAGGGAAGGAAAACCCCGACAGAAAAACCCTGGCCCTCCAGGTTGGAGGTTGGGCGTGGGACTAATCACCCCTCCTCGTAAAAAAAGCTTGATTACGGAAACTGGAATCTCAAAGAACACAGGCTATACTGGGTGTAGTACAACGACATGCCGCACTCCAGACGATGCTTTTATCACCTGGATCGACGGAGCTATGACGACTATGAGTGAAACCCGAAAGGGAGCCCATTCTCCGAACAAGTCGTTGGCTGACCCTAAAACCAAGGTTAAGATTGGATGCTGGAATGTGAGAACGATGTTCTCAGTGGGAAAAACAGCTCAGATTACATCCGAGATGGCTCGTTACAGCATTGACATACTGGGCGTTAGTGAGTGTAGGTGGTCAGGATTTGGACGGTTGAGAACACAAACAGGCGAAACCATCATATATTCCGGCAGAGACGACGATATACATCAGAGTGGAGTGGCAATAATTATGTCCAAGAAGGCAACTCAATGTTTAGACAGCTGGAGAGCGATCAACGATCGCATTATAGAAGCCCGTTTCCACTCACGCTTCATCAAGACGACAGTGATTCAGGTTTACGCTCCCACAAATGAAGCGGGCGAAGAACAGAAGGACGATTTTTATGAGCAACTGCAAAAGATCGTAGATGAAGTACCACGCCATGACATGCTTTTGGTAATGGGTGATTGGAATGCAAAAGTAGGTGAACAACAAGTTGGAGAGGAAGGAATTGTAGGAAAGTTTGGCATGGTAGGGGAAAGAAGCGATAATGGGGAGCGAATGCTGTCTTTCTGTGCGTTAAACAATCTTCCAATTGTTTCCACTATGTTTCCTCACAAAATCATTCATAGATACACGTGGACCTCACCAAATGGACAACATCACAACCAAATCGATCACATGGCTGTTCGCTCCAATTTTAAACGATCAGTACAAGATGTTAGAGCGTATAGAGGCGCAGATTGCTCGAGCGACCATAATCTGGTGATTGCTAAGACACGGTTAAAGCTTATACGAAAGGGCAGAAGGGTAGAGCAAGTCAGGAAATACGAGACTAGGAAACTAGCCGTGCCTGAAATTAGGAAACAATTTCAGTTACAACTAAAGAACAGGTTCAGCTGCTTATCGCTGGAGGACGAAGATGGCGAAAACAGGCACGAGGACGAGGGTACAGTGGTACATGAACACGAAGTAGAGGAGAAGTGGAAAAAGATCAAAGAAAGTTATTGTGAAACAGCTAAAGATGTGTTAGGTTACAGAGCAAGGAAAACTAAAGGATGGATCAGCCCCGAAAGTTGGAAAGGTATTGAAGAAAGGAGACAGCTAAAACAAAAGTCAGTTGGTACAAGGTCAGAAAGGTTGAGACTCAAATCGCAAAAGGAATACAGAAAGAAAGATATAGAAGTGAAGAGAAGTTTGAGAAAGGACAAGAGAGAGTGGGCTAATAATATAGCCCAAGAAGCTGAGGACGCTGCAAAGCGTGGGCAGATGAAGAGCGTTTACGATGCTACGAGGAGGCTATGTAGTGAACCATCAAAGAAAATTGACGCAGTGAGAAATAAGGCACGGAAGTTGTTGACCAATGAAGATGAGGTGCGACAGAGGTGGAAAGAGCACTTTGCAGAAATACTGAACAGACCGAGCCCAGAACTAGTGGCTGAGGTGGATAGTGAGGTGGAGGTGATGGACGAAATACCTTCAGGCCCCATAACTAAGGCTGAGATTAGGAGCGCCATTAACAGCATGGGCGCAGGCATAATAAAATTCATGCGCTTATTCTACACCCTGTAGTAAGCCCATAAAATCACTCGCTTGAAAATAATTTTAGAAAGTAAATGGAAAGCTTGATCACCAAACCTCAACAAAAAGCTAACCATTTGAAATCAGCGCTTAGGCCTAATCACTGTAGATCAGTAATATTCTATGCAAGACTCAAATAAATATCTTGCAGATATAATATCCCATCGCTTTGTTGTTCGGTGGTCTAGTGGTAAGAAGACGTTCCTAGTAGCGGTAGTTCCGGGTTCGAATCCCGCAGTCCAAATAACATGTTTTTTTATTTCTTCTTTTCTAAAATGTCCTGGGAAACAGTGTTCTAAATTCAGTATAATCATGAATTCAGAGCAATTTGACAATTCAGGATAATGGTGAATTTAGACCTGAGAACGTGTTGCGACCTCCTTCTCCCAGTTCCCCCGCGATTTTTCCTTCCTTTTTTTTTTTACTTCGCGCGTTCCCCACTATCTCGGAGCCTGGAACAGGCTATTTATCCGGTGGATAGCGGTATCCACATTTTGAACAACCGGATCCTGAATTTGAATGAATTGTTAAAGTTTTAAGAAAGGATAGAAGAAATAAAATTATTTTTTGAAACATCAAACAATCAGTTGACGACCATACAAGTGCACACTAGGATGGTGGTATCCATGTACTAATTGTAGCTTCATATTCTAATAATTTAAAAAAATTCATAAAATCTTTAATATTTCTTATTTTCCTAAATTTCACAAATCCTTTCCCCCCTTTCTTCTTCTCTAAAAATCACCGAAAAACCTAAAAATCACTGAAAAAACAATTAACATTCATCTACAAACCTATGATGGCATTTTTGGATTGCTTGAAACGTTAACAAGGTAGTTTCGTAAAAAAATGGCATTCAGGTATATGGTCCCCTAATAAATGCTCCTTTTATGAAGACCGTAGAAAGACCAAAATCTGACTTAATTTATCCGAGATATAAGCTAAACTTAAACTTAAGTGAGATGGAAGTTTGTCGGAAATTTTGAAAGAATTCCCCTAAAATTCGCAAGAACTAAGAATCCAGAACACAACACAAACAAACTTTTTAGCAGCATTTTATGACGATTATTAACCTCGAAACTTAACCCAAACTGCATCTTTTTTACACCCTAAAAGGTACGGTGTGGAATAAAGCTCGTCCAATCGCACTGATTACAAGTGAACGATGCGTAGAGATATACTTTGAAAATTGCCTCTTAATTTTGCTATCGACAGTAACCCAAGTTATTTTTTTTTAAAAGGTAAACTTAAGCTCAATTACGATCACATTACAAAGTTGCTTTTGAACACATAATTTCTTGATATTTACAATTCCAGTAGTATTCGAATTTGTCTTATGGTGTTGTTGTTGTTTTTGTTTTTGAAAACCAAACGGTTTTTTTTATTCCGCCATCTTGGATGGCGTTCACAAATATTTTTATCGGTATACATGGGAAATTATCACTGTTCTATTTGGGAAAGAATGTGGATTTAACCAAGGTTTGTCTCTTTTTCAACAGGCTAATTACCCCGCAAGTGTACGAACAACTGCACAATAAAAATAATTTAGAAACTACTTTTTCCTGTTCAACATTTTCTTAATCACTGTAAGCTTAAGCTTATATGACTTAAGCTTAAGCTTAAAGAGAGTTGTTTATTGTTTTCTTTTTAATCAACTGAGTTTTATGAAACATGACTGACTTAGATATTATTTCGTCCTTTACAGTATTTCTCACCTTTTAGATTACGATCACCGTCCAAAACCGAGTTAATCCAGTCACTAAACCCAATTTGCTCGTCATCGGAAAACGAATGTCTCGTCCCTTCCGCGGAGGCCGAAGAATCACCTTCCACTTTTTGAACTCCTTCCCGGCTGTCTACAGCGTGTTTGTAGCGACCGCCAATCGCTTTTGTAGACATCTCGGAAAACAAAGCGGTGAAGTCGTCAAAGCTCATCTTCCCTTCCTTTTCGCTTGGCACTTCAGAAAGGATTTTTCTCAGTTGATACCCGGGGACATCTTCCCCGCATTCTTTCATCACTTTTCCGAAATCTTCGTATTTTATCAAGTTCCCGTCGGCATACTTGTCGAAGTTTTGCTTTAGTTCTAACATACGAACATTCGAAAACATACACTTGAGTTCGGCGCCCTTCGGGACCTCCATTTTGGTGTTAAACAAACTCTTTTATGTCTGTAAGTATTGACAGTTGGTCATCACCATTTAGATTTTGTCTTTTTCAAATGTAAGGTGGCGAATGATGAATTATTACGTCACTAATCACTCATGTCGTCATATAAGACAGTCATTGACGTGTCGCTTGTGTGCAAGCATTTGCGCGCGCTACATGCATACCGTATATAACTTTTTTTTTCTGAAATATATAAAATCTAGACCACATATTAAATGAGCAAAGATCTGATAAATAAAAGAACTGTTTTGTGATTCTGAAGAAAAAGTAAAAGCAAAAAAACAACCAAACAAAAAAAAAAATGCTCGAGGTCAACGGAGAAGTAAAATCAGTAGATTGTGTAGATCCATACATACACCGCTGTTGCTGCCCTGTTTAGTAACACACGAACTCTGAAGGTGACTCCACAAACAGTTTCGTTTTCCACTGCCG
Source organism: Cladopsammia gracilis (assembly GCA_022457155.1). Lineage (NCBI taxonomy): Eukaryota > Metazoa > Cnidaria > Anthozoa > Scleractinia > Dendrophylliidae > Cladopsammia > Cladopsammia gracilis. Next base: position 85,340 of record JAJGOT010000252.1, on the reverse strand, counting down.
CAAATATCACAGTGAACGTCTCAGGAAACAACGACTGATGCTTTACCCAAATGGTCAAAATGTCATGTTTGTGGAATGGTGGATTTCGATCCATTTTGTCAGTTTTTGTTTTCAGTGGCCAATGTTTGTCGCCATAATTATATGACTGAAGGAATCGTAAAACGTATTAAAACTCGTAGTTGGGCTTTGATCTTCAGAGTTCGTGTGATTGGAAGGCACAGCTCAGTATTGAGAACACTATTTAAAAATAGTGTTCTCAATAATTATTGTTATATCTAATGAGAAAGACTAGCAAAAACAACTGATTATCTTGGGAAATAAAATCAGCGCTCCTTTTCTCCCTCGTACGCTTGCAGGGATCCTTATCCAAACTAAACTCCGGACCGCCAACACATTCATCCTAGAGAGCGCAAAAGGCATCCCCACCATACCCTCCCTAATATTTTCTTACCGGCTGACGTGTCAGGTCCTTTTGCGCATGTCGAATTTTTCCATTGTGCGCATGCTTAGTTTACGTGTTGGGGAAAAATTCAATATGGCGGCGGATTCAGTGGTATTGATCGAACGGATTTAGAGAAACAATGTTTAAGAAACTAAAGCAAAAAATCGCCGAGGAATCAGAAGGGAGCAAAGCCCTCTTAGGCAGCATTCACGCGAGGGACAGGTCAGAACCTTCGATAAGTTATACGCGTGACTGCTTCTCTTGAATAAAAGTGTTTCAGGAACAATAATCTTGTCAGGTTTGCATGTCGTGTTTGTAAAATTGATCGTGAAAATGAACTTCACACTTGTTTCGTTGCGCTTTAATTTTAGTCTCCCAGAGGACCAAAGAGTAATGGAAATGCCACCGAATCTCCGTCGAATTCCGGAGAAAAAGCGGCTGCAACTCCTCGAGGGAAAGAAACAACTTCGCCATCAGCAACTCCAAATACACAAACCAAAGCAAAGTCGACCCCACGAGAAGTTCTTGATCGAGTTTATAATCTTCTCGATGTCAAGGTATGGTTTATTTAACAGGCTAGGAGAAAACTTCTCAATTGAATTTAATAAGCATTTTGTCCGATGTAGTTTGTAACACAGCAAATATTTAATTGGATGTGATTTGCATGAATGATCGATGGTTTAATGTGTAGGACACCTGCAGTTTTTATGCGATCTTCTCAAGTATTCTTATCTTTAAGAACATCGTTAACCTTTGTATCTGTTTGTTTGACACTGCTTTACGTGCAATTTAAAACTTCCTGATTTTAAAGGTACCGTGATATTTCATATACAGTATCAGTATGCTTGTTATCAAATTTTAACAAAATAATGTTAAATGGAAATAATTTGTAAATTGATAAAATGGTGTAAAAAAAAATATGAAGATTTGTCTGGGAATTTTAGAATAAAAGTTCATTTGGTATCTCATCAGTAAGGTTTTGTGAAAGTTTTCAGTGAAAAATATAGATTGTGCGATAATTTTAGAATGTTTGTAAAAATAAATAAATTTTTTTTCTGTATAATAATAATAATAATAAAAAATTTCCAGAATTTATGACCTGGGATATGATTTTTCTTTTTTTTTTATTTTTCCACGGTAAAGAAAAGGGAGTCATCTGGTACATTTACATTAACACAACTGAAAACTGCCAACAGCTATGAGTCTCACGATTTTTTATCTTTTCTCACGGGCTCACACCAAGGCTCCCAATCTCACGGGTTTTGAGAGGAAATCATTTTGAAGTCAAATATTACCTTGTTGAGTAAAAAAATGGAAAATAAATGAGAATACTAGTAACATAAACTAATAAAATAGAATACAAAATCTGAGGAGTCTTGTCTGATCTGTATTCGTGTTTACCACCTGATAGTGTTTTTATGCACGGTTAAGTTGATCAGTAACAAAACGCTGATTCCATGTATAGTTTTCCTGGAAAAAGGGTTTGTTTAATCTAGATCTGAGAAAAAAAAAAATAAAATCTCACTACATGTATACATGTACTTTTTGTAGAATCTCCAGATTTTCCTTTATCAGGGGTTGGCAGGTCTGTGTATTAAAAAAGGTTTCTTTGGTTTGAAAAATTTTCAAACCAGTTTACATGTATTTTGTCTAACATAAACACGAAAAACAAATTATTTACTGGTTTAATTGAAAATTTCAAACCCAAGAACAATTTGAACCACAACATATCTCTTTTATGCTCTTGATTCTCTTGTACAGTACATGGAACCCCCCTGTTTCTGTGATGTACAGTACACACCATCTTGTTTGGTTGGGTCAAAGTTCATTAAACAAAATATGTATCAGCTGGGATCCTTTATTCCCTTTTTACTAAGATTCCGTGGAAAAAAGAAAACAAAATTTCAATTATTGTTACATGTGTGTTACAGGTTATTATCAATAATTATTATTATAAATCAGCATTGTTATAATACAGTGTACATGCATTTTTATTAAGTAATGCGAGCTCCACATAACAACTACAGTAAACTTCATTGTTCTGCGGCACTGGGTCTTTCTCGCATAGAATTTCTTTGAGTTCAAGAATAGAGGAGGGGCTGATGGTTCATACATGTAAATTATTATATTTCAGTATGAAAATAAAGAAAATCCATTTGCATCAAATAAATTTTAGGAAATGTTTGTGCTTAACCAATCAGAATAGCAGAAGACAACAGCTAATAATTAATTTGCTTCTTTGATGTACTTCCTCAAATACAATTTCTTTTAAAAATTGTATGTTGTGTGATTGGGTCTCAAATTACTTGAAACCCTTAAAAAATCAGACAAAATGCACCTTGAACCTTAACTTTTTAGCGGTCTTTGAGTCTAGGCCAATGAGATTGATCACGAGTTGTAACAATGAAAAAAGTTGACATTCCATCGTGCATTGCTTCTTATGCGGATCATTACTTAATGGTATATAATTATTGTATTATTTTCTTTTAACTTTGATAATATTTATTGTCTAGCCTGGTCAGACAGATTCAAGGAATGGCGAAAGGCCGCAGTCTGGTGAAGCTACCCCGCCAAAGAGCACAAGTACTCCAAGCAAATCCACATCACAGGATAGCGTAAGCGACACTGAAACTCCCAAGAGGACGGCTGAACGTCAAAGTTCACTTCCACCAGCCAGTCCTAGTTCACTTGGGGGAAGGTCAGATGCGGAATCAGATGCAGAACAGGGTAGTCATGGCACCCCAGTGACACCTGCACGGATTGAAGGAGCTACAAAAGAGGAGCTGATTGCCATGTTTAGGAAACAGGAACGAGTTTTGACGCGTTATAAGACCAGATTTTCAGAGGTACATGTATGTGTAACTATGCATTAGTAAAATTGATTATATAATATTGGCTCAAGCTTATGCTACATGTACAGGGCAGGGGCTTCAATAAAATTAAGAGTAAGTGGCAATATTTATAAAATAGACGGCAGTGGAAACAAAGAGGCCATAAGGCTCCTTTCCTCTAGGAAATATAGGAACTTGGAAATGGCATTTCCAGCATTCTGGGCATCAACTTCAGTGAAATCAATCGAAAAGTAGGTGGCGAATATATATTAGGAAGTAGCCGGCGGAATTCGCCGGTTGCCGGCTTCTTATGAAACCTCTGACAGGGTGTATTGGTACTGTACATGTAAGAACATCGTAAGACCCTATCCACTTGTATCCATTTTCCTTTCTATTTTTCAAAATTTCTCTGTCCACATGTACATTATGTAGCATTTTTTAATTATTTTTGCCTGTCCACAAATACAATGTACTTTTTCAGTTCACTTGAAAATATTTTTTTCCGTCTTTGCGTCCTTTCCACACATATTCGATGAAAATGATCACTGAAAATGCCTCTTTGTTGGCCTTTGAATGTTATTGTTTTCAAAAAGTACCGTTTTAAGTTGTCCCATAAGACGATGAATACGAAAAAGTTTTGTTTTCTGTGACTGTTTTCACTGGATAGTGTGTTTGTGAGCCAAAAAATGAAAAAAAAAACTTGACCATTTTTGCTATTTGTGCCTACTGTCTACATGTGTATTCATGGCATTCACGAAAACGCTTCAAAAAATTGGAAATACTCTTCGAAAATTTGCAATGCTCTTTGAAAATTCGAAACAGTGTGTATGAAATTTTGCGACCCTTTCCGAAATTTCAGTTCATTTTGTTCGAATTTTTGCTTGAACTCTCGTGAGTAAGTTCGGAATTTTCAAAAATGTCGAGACAATAGCAGCTTCGAAAATTCATCGAAAGTTCATTGAAATTTCGTTTTGCTTAAAGATTCGTTGTTTTTTATCAAAAGTGACGAAAAGTCTTGAAATTCGTTGAAATTCGCTCTCATTTTTGTTTTGCACAGTACTGCATAAGAAACAAGCTAAAAATGATGACTGAAGGTTTTTTTGCAGATTAATTTTGATTCTTTTCTAGTTCTGACACATTTAATAATTTCTATCTAACCACAACCATTAATTTGTTAAATCATAGCTCCTGTTCTTGATATTGTCATTTTATCTATGGGGATCATTGTGACTTTTATTTTGTCAGAAAAACCCATAGAGTAATTAATGCTATCACATTTGTACATCTATTTACAGTGTTCGTGTAGGTGTTACTTTTTTATTTAATACAAATGTAAGTCATTTACAAAAGCTACTGTACTGTGTACATTGTTTAATTGTTTGGAAAAATGCAGTATTAACCAATAATATTTTTTTATTTTAAATGAAAAATACACTGTCAGTTTAAATGCAAGTCACACATCTTCAAATACTTTTTAATCACTTTGGATATCATTGGTTGTCTGGGTATTCAGTCTTGCTGAATGGAATGTCCCACAAACAATGTGAAAGTGATTTTGTGGTGACACACGTCATTAATTGAAAGCTCCAATTTTTGCAATTTTATTGTTTTATTCAAATTAGGTGTAGACAGAATAATCCACAGTTCACACAACAGGCAGCCATGTTGTTGGTGGATTTATTCGTTTGTAAATCATAGATCAGTATTTTACAGTTACTCCTTTGAATAACATGGAGAAAAAAAGGTTGTGAAATTTTCGTTTTTGAATGGTTTTCTCAAGATGCGTTTGGGATGCCTAACAAAATTTTGTATTTTAATTATACATGCACTGTATAACTGGTCTAGAGAGCTACAGTCTTTGTTTAGGAACATGTTACAAATCATGTTACTGCCAAACGCTTTAAAATACATGTCTTTCAACTTTCATATTAGGATTTCATCAAAGTCTTAAGCTACTCTGTATATATTATTACATTTACAATGTTTTCAACATGTTATCGTGTATGGGAAGAGAGCTTACTAGAGAGGACAAAGACAGAATGACTCTAAGAAAGGTACACCGACACTTGTGTGTGCTTGGAAATAATAATTCTTGTGCTATACGTTACATGTATGTAGATGAAAGTGAATTATGAAACTGGCATGCAGAAAGAAAAAAGAAAAATACATTGTACAATGTACATCTACTGTAATTTATCAAATTGCCAATGATTGTCAAAGCTGTTTTTTAAAATAGGGGATTGCTTGACTGTGTTTATTGGTGATCAATAAATTAATATCACTGACTTCAAGCGATAATATTGTTCATGTGTTTTTTCAGTTTGTCATACTGTTGAGTTTTCGCCATCAGCTTCCCAAATCAAAACCTGCTTGAGGTGTATTTGAAAGTTTGCCAGACAAATGTAGGAATACAATATGTACAATGTATTTACTGATTTGTGTTCATCTTTCAGGTAGTAGAAGCATACAAGAATCTACAGAAGGAAAATGAGAAGTTGCAGGTATACATGTAACATAACATAACATAAACCTTTATTTTAACATGATAAGAATTAAAGCTGAAATTCTTGTGGGGTTGTGTATACTACTAAACTAATATATGCTAATTGAAGTACGTACACTCACTGTCTCTATATCGAGATGTAGAGGCAGTTGAACTGTCGAAGAGAAAGTTATTAAAATATCCCTCGGTAGTAAGTAGTCTTTTGATTTCCTTAAAGCTTACATGTAGATTGACTGTTTTATCATTACAATTAACTAAATTCCAAAGAGCTGACCCACAAAAAGCTAATGAGTCTCTCATAAATCTGCTGTTCCATCTTGGGATCACAGCTACATGTACATCCTGACCACGTACATGCAATGAGAAAGAACTTTCTCGCTTTCTGAAGATGTTCTTAGAAAGGCCAGTCTGGATGGATATCATTATTTGCGTTATAAAATAGCTTGGATTGAACATTTCCAAACCAGTTTAACTTTTGTTTTTTTGTGTCTCAGATTATGGCAATGAATATGAGTCAAAGGAAAATAAATTATTAAACTGGTTTGGAAATTTTCAAATTAACCCTTTAGCCCTAATATCAAAATTTAAATTCTCATTTCTTGTTCCTATACATTTCCTTTTGAAGTATTGGGGAGAAATTGTTTGGATATCAAGAGAATTTATCTTGTGTGATCATGTCCTTAATTCTCTTAACTTTTTTTATTGATAAGGCATTGATATTACAAGGAGAAATTGATGCTGATCACTCTTAGGGCTTAAAGGGTTTTAAAGACATCTTTTTGTATTTTATTTAATATTTACTCCAATTGTACATGTAACTGATAAGAATTGTAAAGTCCCTGAAATAAATAACTTTTAATAGAAAGTGTATTCTTTACGTACAAAATGTACTTACTGTAAACGTACCACAAAAAACCCTACATACATGTAGCTACAAATTAGGAGTGAAATCGCTTCTAAAAACACAAGACACAGAAACCTTGGTTTACTTATGACCTAAAGAAGTGTTTATTGATTTTGGAACTTTTTAAGTGTTTTGACATTCATTAATAATTTTGTTGTTATAAATTGAACTTTCTACATGTATACATGTATATTAAATATCTACATTTTGTTGCAGAACAATCTCACTCAAAGTCAGGACAAGTCACTAAGGAGAATATCAGAAATGAAGGAGGTACAGTGTACTATAAAGTGTTTTCACATGACGTCATAAAAATTAAAAAATCTAAAGTATACATCCTACAAAGCTGTTTCTAACATGGTATGTGGATACCAGTGTTATAATCTTTTACAAAAAGTTTCAGGTTTTAATGATGTTTCGTTTTCGATTTATAAAGGTTGTAAATGTGTCACGCAATTCGTCACGCTATTTCAGATAAGCCGTGAAAATAAACAAAATTGAACTAGTTGAAAGTTATTAATGAATTATAGATGCTTATAAGCCGATTTCATGCCTCTTATAGTGAATACAATATTTCTTACTAAAAATGTCTATACTCATTCGCCTATAACTCATGAATGAAATGCTCTTGCACTTTAAAATTTGACCCAGATGTGTAGTTTTAAACTCTCTACAATTCCATAAACATTTTAGAATCGAAAACTGCTTCTGAATTTTGATATGACGTCAGTGAAAACGCTCTATACATGTACTAAACAGTTTGCATGTACATGTACATTGTACATGCCCCACAGGAAAATCTACCTTGTGCCAGATGACTGGATGGGTCTTTTTTCCTAGCCCTGATACAATAATCATTAATTAATACATGAACATGTAGCACATGTATGTACAAATTGAAACAATATCATTTCCATCTTGTTAGGAGTCTCTAAAGTGTGACCATTTAATTGAAAGCTTTTGAGCAATACTTTCCTTTGGCACCATTTGTTTTTTACTAAATGTATTTTGGCATCTAAATTTTCTTACTTTTTCATGAATTCTATATTTTGTTTAGTATTCTTTTAAGTAAAAGGGTTAATTACATAACTTGTGTACATAAATGTACAGTGCATGTACACTGTAACTGTGAAAATAATTATTTTGTTTATTCTCTAGACAATTGAATTGGAAAAACAAGCTAAGATGCACTTGGAAGAAACACTTCAGATGTCATTAGATGAAAAAGAGGAAATCATAAAAGCACTTCAAACTCAGGTAAATGACTTTATAATAAATGAATTATTATTTTTTTGAGAATGGGAAATGCCCACAATTTATTGTTTTAGAAAGTGCTCTATTAAAATAAATGTACTTGTACATGAACATGTACATGTACATGTAGAAGGACATTCCCAGTGGTCTAGACAGTGGTTTCAGACTCTCTCTAAGCTGGACACCCTCACAACCATCTCTAGTTGTCCACTGTACAGGGGTGTCTGTTGTTAGAGTGTTGACTGTCAAGCATCTAGAGTTCAAACCTCAATTGCAGCCGCCTGTAGATAATATCAAGAGACATTGTGCTGCATTGTCTTTCTCCATCCATATCAACAGAAGAATCTCATTGAATTAACGATGTGTACAATGTACATTTGTACATGTAGTGGCAAGCCAACTTGGGAATCTAACAAAATGGAGGATAAATGCAACATATCTATTGTTGTACTATTGCATGGAAAGTTTCCCCTCGAGGCTGGTACCAGGAAGTAATGGCTGGTTCAGTCTTGGGTACATGTATGAATTCAGGTCATCTCAAAACTCTCAAAACTAAAGTCTGGGCTGAACATTCTGACCTTTGTTGGCCAACATGTGTTGGTTCAACTAATGCCCCATGCTGAGAGATATTGGACCAACATGTTGGCAGCATGTTGGTATCATGTGGATGCCATTTAGCTGTACATGTATGTACAATGTGTTGTTGGCTAACAATGTTTGAGACAAAGGAAAACAAAATTCAAACTGGTTTGAAAATTTTCAAACCAAAGAAAATTTGAACCACAACATATACATATACATGTACATGTACATTGTACACCTATAACATCTATTGTCTGACAAATGGGTTACCCTTGTATCACATCACAGTTTATTTATTCAGGGTTGTAAATATACACTGTAGACCAACATCTGTAGGCTGACAAGTGTGTTACCTTGTATCACATCACAGGTTTGTCTTTTTAGAGGTGTAGATATAGGCCAACATCTCTAGGCTGACAAATGCATTAGCCTTGTATCACATCACAGGTTCACCCATTCTGGGGTGTAGATATACAGTCCCTGTACATGTAGGCCAACATCTGTAGGCTGAAAAAATGTGTGACCCTTGTATCACATCACAGATCTAGGCCAACACCTGTACATGTAGGCTGACAAATGCATTACCCTTGTATCACATCATAGGTTCATCTACTCAAACAACAAGGATCCCGTGTGATGCCAGGCCCTGATGCCATAGATGCTGCTGGGTTAGGTAAGCAGAATACATGTACATGTATTTTTTAACTTTACCCCTGCTTCAGAACAGAACCCAAGTGAAGTTTGTGGGTAGGTACTATTTAAATTGTTAATATTTGTTATTATTTTAATAAAGACGTGTTGTTGTTGTTGTTGTTGTTGTTGTTGATTTGAACAGTTACAGCTGTACATTGTTCTATGTACATGTACCATGTACATGTAGCTTGATATACAGACTACATTTTAGTTTTTTTGTAGTATGGTAAATCCTCGTCAGAAGCATTACAGAATTCTGCCCATTGAAACAATGTTGATCGTAAATACAAATAATAGAAGAACAATGGGTCTCATGGTCAAGTCTGATCTAGTGAAGCATGTTGTGCTAAGTACTGCATTATAAAAGTGATGTGCACTTTATTGCACCACAAGCCTGTGCTTTCCTTAAAACTTACTAACATAAATACATTTTATTGTTTTGCAATGGATTTCTAATGCTAAAAGGATCCATTTGTTTTTGAGCTACATGTACAATGCTTGCCCTTGTAGTCATCAGCCAAAAGTCTATTAATTTGCTTATAATACAAAAATGTTTATGTACACTGTATAATTCTTTGATCTATATATCATGAAGGATCACAAAGTGATGAGGAGAAGCTGAAACAACAAAGTATAGCAGAGAAGGTGAGATACAGAGTACATGTATTGTACAATTTAACTGTATGTATTCAAGAACAATGTAATAAATATTGGCATGATAATATGAGCTTAGGACAAAGAAAAACTCTGAGTCCCCGACAGGAATTGAACCCATGACCTTTCTGGAAACTGGTCGGATGCTCTAACCAACTGAGCTACTGGAAGACTCGTTGTGAGCTAGGTCATTTGCCATACGATATACACATATTCACTTGCTACTTTTAAGTGGATGTGAATAACAAAGGACTGGATTCCTTGATAAAGATATAACTTCAAGTGCATAATACAAATAAATGTTAGACAAATCTCTTCATGTGCAATACATTTACATGTAGATCTATTGTAATTTTCTAGCCAACTTTTATGCTATAGTAACTTTGGATTTTCATTTTTTGTATTCTTTGTAGTTGGAAAGCCTTCAAGCTCTTGTGGACCAGCAAGCTCGGGAATTGAATGAGCACAAGGTACCAATCCAACTCTCCTTTGAGCTACATGTACACTGTAGGGCTATTAACAAGGAAACATTAAATGCATGTACATGTACTACATGTGTATGCCAACTGCACTGTACATGTACATGTACTCCCAATGATGTGGTAATGAGATTCTTTTAGGGGTTGTCAACACTGTTTTTGATTTTATTTCTGCAAAACAGTTTCGTGGTTAGTGTAATAATAATTATTATAACATGTAAGAAAGCAAGTAAGTAAGTAACCTTTATTTAAGCACGGTGGGTATTAAAGCTAGAAAGCTTGTGAGGTCGTGCACTATATTTGTGCGAGGTACAGTTTTGTTTCTTGCCATCTGCCATTGCCTGACCTGCCCTGCCCACCCGCCCCCTTTTAAGTGTTTTTCAAGTTAATTTAAGTTTTTTGAAGTTGTAATGTACTTACCGGTATATCTGCTAATTCTTCTGGTCTCGTTTTTATTGAGCCAGTTTTAGGCAAAGTTGTAACATAATAGTAGTGGTTGTGTTAACCCTATTCGGCCTGGGCTTTTTTTTGAGTTCCTGAGCCTGGAGGGGAGGGGGGGGGGGCACATTGTGCCCCCCCTTCGTAACTTCAAGAATATTAAGGCTACGACAATGAAACCTGGAGGGTACATAGTACGTCCGAAACTGTCTCCTTTGCGGTCCGCACAATGGAACGATGACGTCATATGATGTAGTTATTAGGTAATTAGTTATACGGCCGCCATCTTGGATCCGCCATCTTGGATTTCTGACATTTTTTAAAACCGCTTAAAAACCGTCCAAATTGGCTCAAAATTAATCAAAACCAATAAATAAGTGCTAAATGATGTAAAAATATAAAAGTTATACCAATAAACATTGTTTTTCTTCATTCAAAGGTACAAATATGCAAATTTCAAAAAACATGGCTGTAAAAACCTTGTTGCCATGGAAACATCAAGTCACGTGATCAAAAAATTGTCATACAAAATTGTTGCCAGATAAAGTTTAGGAAAAGTCACAAAGTTTGATGGCGTTTGAATACATATTAAAGAAGTTATGAACGTTCAAAGTTAGCGCGGGCACTTTGTGCCCCCCCCCCAGGCCGAATAGGGTTAATAAAGGTCAGGCTGCGTGGTTTGGCTTGGCATGGCTCCCAGTTTTCTTGGGTGAGAATGTTATTATTACACGCTACAAACTTCATTGTGTATTGTTGACAATACCAATTTCTGTTTTTACTTTTTAGGAGCAATCCATAAGCAAAGACCAGATTATTTCCAATCAAATGAGGGAAGCTAAAGCTCTAATACTAAGACTAGAACAGGAGAAGAGAGTTGCCATCCAAGACATGATGGACAACTTGCAGACAGCGCTGCAAGAAAAAGACGAGGCAGTGAAGAACACCAATGAGATGAGACAAGCTCTCGAAGATCGCAATGCCAAGAACGAAGAAATGAAGAAAGAAAAAGAGGAGTTCTTTCACAAGATGGAGAAACAACTCGAGGAGTCAGAGAAACGACGAGAAATTGCCGAGTTGAAGAAAGAGCGGGAGGTATGTTCCTTGGTTTTTAACCCAGTTATGCCCCAAAAATCTCTGATGTTTAAAATTAAAAGCTCCTAAAATGCATTTTGCCAACAAACAAACAAACATCACTGTGTCAAATTATGTGCGCCTCAGGGGCAAATATATTTTTCCATGCCCATTACCATTTATGATTACATGTACTTAGTGTTCAATGCCTCTATGTATGTACTTAGTGTTCAATGATCTCTATAAAGATCCAGTGAAGCCAGTGACATAAATATTATTGTAGTAAAACCTTTTCCTTTTTCAATGAACAAAGTTTATGGCTGCTGTTCAACATGAAAAATGTCATTGTGTGTACTGTTGAAATGGGTCATTTGAGAAGTTGAATATTTTTTTAACGGAATAGATCCAAGTTCTATTCTCTTCAACACTCCTTGACATGTTGAACCAAGTGGTTGATCCAGACTACATCTTTTCTTTCTTTTTTGGTGGGGGGGGGGGGGGGGGAGGGGGCTGGCCCCCATGTGCTCCTCCCCTAGATGCGCCACTGGATTCTAAACAACAGTAACACTTTATATATACACGTCAATCAATTTTTACAGTAGATGTCATTCAACGAGTGACAGCATTGGGTCAAATTTGTTGAAGTGTGATTCATTCACTTTAGATTCAGGAGATGACTGCAAAGTATGAAGCCGCTGCGAATGCCGAGGAAAATGAGAGGAAAGCGATGATGGAAAAGTTAAAGAGAGACAAAGCAGAGGTCGTGTCGCTCATGCAGAAAGACAAAAATGAAAAGCTAGAGGAGATGCTGGTGGCAAAGGAGATGGAGTTACAAGAGGCACTGACTAAGAAAACAAAGGAAATGGAGTCACTTTTACAGGCCAAGGAGGAGGAGATGAGGATCAAATACAATGAGAAGGTATACACTGTATGCATCAAAATTGGTGGTCATCTTGTGTTGACTTGATCATGATGGTTAAAAGGACATTGTCATGGGGATTTTGGTGAAAAACTGTATTAAAAAATCTGACTATTCACTAAGACAAAAGTGCAATATACCTTTTAGTCTAACACAAATTGACACACAAGAGCACAAGAGGGAAATATCTTGTGATAATATCCTCACGAAGAGAACAAACTATAACCAGATTTAAAGGGACGCTGTCACTTAGTCTTATTTTTAGAATCATTTTGAAAAGCCAAAAAACATACTGTATTTGTTTCAATGGAAACCTTAAAATAATGGTCCAGGTTTGTTAACAAAATACTCTATCAGTGCACAGAAACTAGTATTCGTTATCTTTGGCTGTGGATGGCCAGGATGGAAATGGATTGCGATGGATGGATATCGTGCGCGCATTTTTATTTGTTATTCATTGCCATAAGTTTGCTTTGTTTGGTATTGTTGTGTAAAAGAAAAGAAATCTAGTGAATAAAAAGCCGCGACAAGCGTAAGCGCAAGATAACAACTGATAGTAAACGCTATCATATTTCGAATCTTGCTCGAATGGCAAATACTGCCGATATAAATATCACGTCTTGAATCTTTCAAATATTTTGTTGATTGATCGAGATTTAAAACCGCTAAAAATAATCTTCACTTCTCGAGTCGTCGAGATTTCAAGCTACAATGTAGATCTGTGGAAAGGATGCTATCGCTCAAATGTGTGCACATTTATCCAATGCGTTATGCGTGAACATTTTGGTTCGCTTATCTCTGACCTGCGCTGTAGATGACCACACCATGGATGTTAAATGTTCTGTGTTGCAACAGAATTGCTCGTTTTATCTTGACTTGGACTTGAAGCTTGTTACAAGTAGGTGTGGGTTACTCAGTTCCTTCTCCATGTACTTCAACAATGAGTGCAGTGTTTGTAGCACAAGCAGTTACACATTTTAACTGGTGTCCTCTTATGCATTAAGATGCAATATGTTGAGAACAATATGTAGTGCAGTGTGTTCTCTTCTCGATGATGGTCACCTTTTTTTATTATGTAATTGTAACTAAAATATTAGCGGGGATGAAAACATAAGATTAGCGCAGTTTCCTTGTCCGTAAAGCTGTTCCGCATTGATTATCAGCCCCATGTACATGTATTATTAAAATTGCTGCTCATGTTAATGGCGTTGTAAGGTAAATACACTGTAGTCAATAAACTTGACTTACTACAGCTGTATGCCTTATAGCAGTTTTCTGTTGATTGCCATACAGCCAAACCCAAAGTAATTACTCTGACCAATCACAACAGACACAGACAATCCAATGAACCAATCAGAACTCAAAGCAAATTCATGCAATCGGGGCCAAGCGCGGGAAAACGCGTGCGAGCAACTTGAATTGGTTTTTGTTTTACTTCTGATTGGCTGATAAAGTGGCGCGAGACTTTTTAGCCAATCACATAGCGTCAGCAATGCAAAACCAAAGCAATCCTCAGTAGGAAAAAAGATGGCGACTGGTACATTTACCCATAATTCTTAGCGCATAAAAACCTTAACAACGTTCATAAAATGTAAAGAAAAGTTATAAAATCTTCAAACCTAGTCTACACATTGTCCTTAGTACTGGAACAAATTTTTTTATTGTAAAAATTTGGCTTTCTTTGTGCCTTATGTGCTGTGTTAGGTCCGCAAGGTATTGTGGTAAAATGAACAGCCGCCATCTTTTTTCCTACGGTGGATTGCAAACTTACATGTTCTTTTGTATACCGCTTTATTTGTTTACAGTACCGGTCAAATGTAAGTTGACTTTCGAGACTCGAAACTTGATCCTTGATCCTCTAAGTTTTCGATTTCTCGAAGCTCGAGTTTCGAGGCTGGAGTTTAGAGTAGGGGTGAAGTGCAGTCTGGCTTCCTTGCTTTGTTTTGAGGAAATCGAGCGATGAGCTCTTTGTTTTCTTGCCTCGAAACTTGAAACACTCGACTCTAATCTCGAAGTTGGCGACTCGAAACTCGAAACTCTTGACTCGGAACTCGAAGTTGGTGACTCGAAACTCAAAACACCCGACTCAAAGATTTGTCCTCGAAGTTTTTCGAGTTTCGAGTTTCAAGTCGAGTCGTTCGAGTTTCGAGTGACTGTCAACTTACATTTGACCGGTACTGTAGGTTTCGTTTCTACAACAAATTCAGCGTTAATATTAGACGCGCTCCCTTCTTTATGTTATTTTACCTCAGGTGAAGGAGATTGAGATTGCAGTTGATGAGAAGGAGCTACAGAAGGAAGCCACCCTGAAAGAAAAGGAGAAGGAGTTACAGGCCCTGAGGGTGCAGCTCGAGTCACTATCACAGAGTCTGCAAGATCGCACATCTGAAGCATCGCGCACAGGACATGAGCAAGCCAGTAAGGTGTCTAATCTGCTGGCTGAACTGCAGAAGGTCACTGTTGAAAAGAAAGGCAAGTGGAATGTTGAAATTACACTCCTATTTATTAATTTCCCCTTCTCTAACATGGCAATCTCAATTTGAAATCAATTTGTAAGACAAACCTTGTAGCATGTAAGGGCATAGGCTAACCTGTTTCCATCTTTGTCTTAGACTACATATGAATATTTCAATTTTTTTTTCTTTGAGTCATTTTTATCTGTTGGAGAATTGGGACGGAAATTTTTCTAGTAACAACTTTGTACATAATATATATGTTGTAATTAAATTGTATTTTTGGTTTAATTTCATCACGCAATCCTAATTTCGTGTTGGTTGTCCTGTGGTTTATGTGCAGTAAAATTTGAGATTTTTTGGTAGACGGTCTTCCAAATGGCCGCCGCTATTGGTTTTTTTCAGGGGCTCATTTCCGCCGGAAATTCCTTCGAACGCGTCTTCATAATCTGTGATTACTGCTAGTTTTAATTTTCCTTTGTTTTATATTTATTGTAACATAAAAAAAATAAAAATAAAAATTGAATCAAGGATAAATTTGAACTATAACATATTATGTTGCTCAGACGAAATATATCTGAACATGAACAGTGACACATGTTTGTATTCTTGTATTTTCGACAGATTTGGAACAGAAGGTGGCAGAGACTCAACAGAAACTCGATCAAGAACAGGTACAGTTTGTCTTCTGTCCTTTTTTGTCAATAACTACATTCAAATTTATTGTAAGCTGTCGGAAACCACCCTAAGTTCCAAGCTAAGGTATGCGTTATTGACCAAGCATGAGGTCAAGGTGACTGGATATTGGCCATTTTTTTTTTCTTTTTCTTTTTTCTTTCTTTTCTTGTCTCTTTTTTTTCACCCCGTTTCGTCTCGGTGCATAAAAACGCAATGGAAAGAACGCGATTAATATCCAACCGTCTTGACCAATAAAGAATTTAGTCAATAAATAACTTATTATATGACCAAAAGAAAAGTTCTTGCGGGAACACAGCGGGAATCCCAAGAGGGTAGCCAATCAGAGCGCAGGATTTGCCCAATCTTGGCGGCTCGCATGGACAGCCATATAGTGAAGTCGCTTACGGGAGGTAAACACTGGTTACAGAAGGTTAGACTTTAGTGGGTCTACAGTTAGAACAGGGTGGCCACGGTCAGAGAAAAGTCAGGGAAAAACAAAAAAAAATTCAAGGTCAGGGAAAAGTCAGGGAATTTTGCAAAAGGTCAGGGAAAATCTTAGTTCTCGTCAAAGTCAGTGAAAAGTCGGGGAATTTTGTTTTCAGTTTGGTGAAGTCAAATGCCATGCGTTCAAAATCCCGTGAAAAACGGAAAGAGATCGAAAATGAAGAGAAGAATATTGATGGTCTGCAAAAGAAGCTGAAGCAAATGTAATAGTGGATGTGGCTTATTTGATAATTCACCTAATGCAAAGTCAGTGAAAATTGTTTTGAGGTCAGTGAAAAGTCATGGAAAAGTCAGGGAATTTTTTATGTTCTAATGAGTGGCAACCCTGTAGAAGCATATGGACCTCTTGTGAACGTTTACACTTCATGGAATTGCCTGCCAGATAGATTGACCAGAATGAATTTTTTTTTTTTTTTTTTTTTGGGGGGGGGGGGGGGTACCACCCTCAATTGAAAATCGCTCTTTAGAAAAATCAGTTTTAATTGTGGTGATCTCTTTCTTGCAGGCGAAGATTGCGGAGATGATTCAACAGCACAGTAATCTTTTGCAAGAAAAACAGGACGAGCAACAAAAGATGTTGAACAAGTTCAAGAAAATGCATCAAACCAAAATCGGCGAAATGACTGAGAGCATAAAAAAGACCGAACAGAAAGTGGCGGAGCTAGAGAAGCAACGAAAAGCGGACGAAGAGCTCCACGCGAAAAACCTAGAAGAAAAGGAACGTCAATTTGAAGCCGAGAAGCAGTCCGAGCTTGCTCGCGTCTCCAAACGAATGGAAAGTAAAACCAATGAAATGAAAAAGATCGTCAAAGAACTGAGAACTAAACTAACTGAAAAAGAAAACCAGGCTAAGGAACTTGAGGAGAGAATGAATGCTATTCAACAAGACACTGCGGCAGAAAAAAGCGCAACTACAGCTGATTTTGAAAAGAAAATTGATAATTCTAACAAACTAGTTGAGAGTCTTCGTAAACAGCTGGCGGAAAAGGAGAGTGTTGTGATTGAACTGGAGAACAAAATCAAGGAGACTGAGAATAAAACGTTAAGCGAAATTGGGGACATTTCGAAGGATAGAGATAATCGCCTTAAAGACAAGGAACGGGAGCTAGTGGACGTGAAAGGAAAACTTACGGAGAAGGAATACTACTCGAAAGAACTGGAGAAACAACTGCTAGAAATGAAAACTGAAAAGGATAATGAAATCCAAGCAGCTAAACAAGAAGCTGCGATAAAAATCAAAGAAATGGAGGCTGGCTTTAGCAGCAAGCGTGAGGAAGAACTAAAAGTGCTTCAGTCACAGAAGGAGAAAGAGCAAATGACAGCCAAAGATGTTGAAAGTAAAAAGAATGAACTCGAAAGAATAAACACCGAGCTGAAAAACAGACTGAAGAAATCGACGGAAAATGAATCAAAACTTAAAGAAGAATTGGACTCTGTAAACATGAAATTTAAAAACCAACTTGAAAACTGTAAACAGAAATATCAAGATGAGATCCAAAAATGCAAAGAGCAGTTATTGCTCGTCGAAGAAAAGGGCCATCAAAATCTGTCTGATTGTAAGAGTAATTACGAGAAACAGTTTTCGAGTTTAAAAGAAAAATATGAACAAGGCGTTCAGAAAATCCAAGAACAAAAATTACTCGTCGAACAACAATGTAAGCTAGAGTTGCAAAAGATGCGAGCAGAACTCGATAACAAAACGAAACTCAGTGAGAAAGAGATTGGTGATAAGGAATCGGAAGTTGTTACTTTAAGGAACAACGTTGAGAGTCTGGCTTCTGAACTTAAGCTACAAAAGGAACAATCGCAAAGAAACATTGATGAACTTAGTAAAAGCATTACGCTTCGAGATGATAAGATCGGGAAGCTTAAAGAAAGGTTAAAACTTGAACAAGAAGCACTTTCATCGCAGCAGAAACAACATGTTGAAGAAATGAAATTGAAAGAACGGGAAGCAAAGGAGGTATTGAGTAAAATGGAGAGTGAATTTCACCATCAGCTGCAAGAGAAAGATGATACTGTTAGAGAGAGACTAAACGAAATTGCACAGCAACATGATATAGGGGTCAAAGATGTAACAGCTAGTTTGGAAAATATGAAGAAAGAAGAATTGGCGAAAATGGAAGATCGACAGCAGGCTGAAATATCCGAACTAAACCTGGGTTGGGAAAGAAAAGTTGTCAGTATACGAAAAGAGAACGAAGATCGAATGGAGAAAATGCTAAACGAAGCGCGTGAGAAGGAAGAGAATCTTGCGAAGGAGAATGCGAACTTAAGAAACGAGATAAGCAAACGAGAAAAGGTGCAACAAGTTCAAGTGGAAGAGCTTCATACCAAAGTGAGCAGCGTTTTGGAAGAGAAGGAGGCGACCATTGCGAAGGTAAGAGAATTGGCCGACGAAAACAAACGCTTTAGACAAGAAATTGAGAATCTTAACTTGGAAATGCAAAGTAGAATACACGACCTGACAGAGTGCCATAAATATGAAATCGATGACATCAAGAACCGGTCTTTCCACGAAGTTGAGGAACTTGCACTTCAACAGAAAAACGATTTGGCAAGTCGCGATGGTGAAGTCGAAAACGTGAAGAAAGAGGCAGCCGAGAAGCTGAATGAAGCATTACTGAGGCACAAAGATGAAATGGAGGAGATACGTAATAGTTATCAAGCGAAGCTGGCAGAAGTGACGACCACTTACCAACAAGATCTGGCGCAAACAAAGCAGATTTACGAGAAGCAAAATATTGAAATGGAGAAGCTCAAAAAGTACCAGACGAGATCGAACTGAATGCTTCGAAAGGGTCACGAGAAGCAAGTCGAGGAGCTGTTAAAATCTGGTGAAGATGATAAAAATAAGTTCGGAAGTCTGCAGCAAATGCATCATGAAGAAGTAGAAGGTTTAAAATCGAGGATTGCAGAGCTTGAAGCTGAAATTTCGAAGCAGACGGAGGATTTCAACAGATCAACAGAAGAAAGGAGGCAGAAGTTTGTTGAGGAGAAAGAGAGTTTGAGAGATCAGTTTGAAAATCTGAAGGTCAAAATCTCCGAAGCTGAGACTCAGCATCGAAGTAAAATGGAGGAGTTGCAGAAGAAGGCAGAAGAGAATGAGAAGAAATTTGGCGTTGAAGAGAAGAAGCTAAGAAAGCAGGTTGATGAACTGAGTAAATCTGCAGAGGAAAGAAAATTAGCGTTCGAAGAGCAAGAAAAGAAGTTGAAAGACGAAATTCGCATTCTCGAGGAGAAATTGACGAAACAGAGGCAGTGAATGCGATTAAAATGGATGAAATGAGATTATCAGTTGAGCAAATTAAGGCAGCGTTTGACCACGAGGAGAAAAAGTTCTCTGAGGAGATCGATGCTCTTCGTAGGTCGTGCAAGCAACAGGCGGACGAAATTCAGCGATTATCGGGAGACTCTGAAGCTAAATCTACAACGGAGGAAAACCTGAAAAAGGACATTGAAAAGCTGAGGGAAGATCACAAGAAGGAGCTTGAATCTTTGATGCAGCAAGCCAAGTCAGCAATGGACGAAACACTGAGAAAAGAAACTGAAAAACTGAGCGAGGGACACAAAAAAGAGCTTGAATCTTTGATGCAGCGAGCCAAGTCAGCTATGGAAGAAACACTGAGGAGAGAGACTGAAAAACTAAAGGAAGAGCATAAAAAGGAGCTTCAGTCTTTAACGCAGAAAGCGAAAGAGGCCCAGACAAAATACCGGGATGTAGAAAAGAAGTTGAACGAGGAATTAAACAACTTGAAGAAAGAGCACGCGAAAAAGGGACAAGAGTTCGAGGAAGAGAAAGGAAAGTTCAATGAAGGAGAGAAAAGGATCAAAGGGGAGCTGCAGAAAGCTAAGGAGACCCTGGCAAAGCAGCTTGATTCAGAAAAGAAGTTGAACGAAGAATTGAACAACTGGAAGAAAGAGCACGCAAAAAAGGCTCAAGAACTGGAGGAAGAGAAATCAAAGTTCTTGCAAGGAAAGAAAAGGATGGAAGCTGAGCTACAGAAAGTTGAAACAGAAGTAAAGCAAACCTCCGAGGCCGCATCCACAAGTCTTCAGAAGAAACTGGATCAAGTGAAAAAAGAAAGAGAACAAGAAGTACAACTGTTAAATACAAAATGGAAAGGAAAATGCGATGAGATCAACCAGCGATACTCGAGCCAGATACAAAACCTGCTTCAACAGCATGAAGAAGAGAAAAAGAACTTGATAGCAGAGCATTCAAAGGCTTTGGAGGAACTGAGGAGTAAAAGCAATGAAGAGCGTGCTGAACTGCAAGAGAAAGCGAAGAACCAGCTGAGCGAAGCTCAAAACACGACATCGGAGCTGCAGACGAAGGTAAACAAAGTAGTACTATTATGCCAACTTAAAATTCAAACCAATGGAAAAGAAACTGCATGAAAAGTTGCGTTCGATAGCTTTTCCAGCTTTCGAAGTCGTACTTTAGGATCTCCTTGAAAGACCTGTATCTTGAACTTACTTTGCACAGAGCAACAGCACTGCGGAAATTACTGCTTAGTGGCGTTTCACCAACACCTGACTTAAAAGTTTAAAGAACCTTGTTTGCTTTTGTTTACACGACCATTGGTTTGGTATTGTAGGCACTGAACTTTATAGTACCCATGTTCCCTGTCATTATTAGTGGCCTTTGACAGTGAATGCATACTTCATGTACACTGACCTGAATGATTTTTCTGATAATATATTTACTTATGTACTGTAATAATAACTTTTTTTGCGGGGAGGGGGAGGGGAAGGGAGAGCTGAGCTGTTTTTGGTGCAAGCTTTCACCCCTCAAATCCCCTATACACTGTAGAACCCTGCTGGATCGACTGTTGACGTTATTAAAGCTTCTTTTTTATTCGCTAGGTAAAAAAGGCGAAGGAAAAAATTAAGAACATGATGGCCAAACACGAGGAAGAGGTGAAACAGCTACAACAGAGTCAAGAGAACACTGAGCAAGAGTTGAAGACATTGAACGAGACTTTATCTTCCTTGAGAAAGGAACTGGCAGAGACCACGGAAAGCTATGAAATCAAACTTAGAGAGTCTGCCAAGCACGAAGAAGAATTGCAACTTAAAATACTGAGCGGAGAAAGTAGCAATAAAGCTGTTGATCAAAAATTGGCGGAATTAAGTAAGGAGAAGCAGGATTCGTTAGATGCTGCGGCCGCTAAGGAAGGGGAGTTGAGACATCAACTGAAAACGCTTCAGTCAGACATGCAGAGTAAAGTGGAGAGTTTAGAATCGAAGCTTAAAGCACAAGAAAAGGAGCATCTAGAACAGGTCAAGGAGCTCGAGAACGCGAAAGAGAAACAGTTAGAAACGCAAGCGGCGGAGCTCACGGAGCAGTATCGAAGCAAGTTAACAGAGATGAAGAAAAAAGCGGAGAGCAAGATTGCCGGTTTGAGAAAGCAGCTCAATACGCAAGCTGTTGAGAAAGAAACTGAATTAGCCAACGTACATCAGTCGTTGAAGTCATCCGAAAACAAAATTAAAGATCTTGAAACGAAACACGAAGAGGAGCTGGAGAATGCAAAACAACTTCACCAGCAAGAGCTGATGGCGAAAATCGAGGAGCTCAGGCAAACGAATGAGAGTGAAGCTGGAGCTCGGGAAAAGGAGACGAGGGAGAAATTAGACAACCTTGAAGCACAGAACAAAGAGATGTCTGAAAATATCGAGAATTTGCTCGTCGAGAAAATGGATGCGTTGCACGAGCAAGAAACGGCTTTGAAAGATGAGCATGAAGTAGACATGGAGAATTTGCGAAAAGAACATACTAGCGAACTTGAGAAATGCGAAAAGAGATTCAAGGCTAAAACGGCGGAGAAAGAGTTGGAGTATAACTCCAAAATCAAACAGCTTTTGCGAGAGTTTCAGATTAAGTACAGCGAGAAGGAAAGGGAGCAACATGAAACTGTAAGTGATATGATTGCAAAAGGGCAAAGAGAAGAGCAGAAAATTATTGACGAGTACAAAACTGAAATCATCGAGTATCAACGAGAATTGAAACTGAGAGAAGACGAGATGTTGGCTTTGAAAAAATCGACCGACGAGCAGTTAGAACAAAAAGACAATGAAATAGCAGAGCTAAATAGAACAAATTCCGAAGCACTGCAGAGTATTGAGAGAGAACATCATGAAACGATACAAGAGATGGTGAGAAAAAATGAAGCGGATTTGGATAACTTGCACCAAGAACACAGAGCTAAGGTGGAAGAAGTTCACGAGAGATACAAGAACGAGCTGGATTCGTTAGCTAGGGACCGCAAGTCAGAAGTAGCGGCGGTGGAGAAGAAGTTCAAGACACAAATGAAGAAAAATCAGAATGAAATGAAGAAGTTGTTGAATCAAAAGGAATCTTTTATACAAGCGCAGAGCGTAGTGTTGACTGAGGCCGAACCTGGACAACTTCAAAGAGCGGGTTCTTCAAACTCCCTCAATAGTGTAAGTCGAGGAAGTGTAGGACAGAGGAACACTCACAACACAGGTTCATGTTGAACATTGTAACCTTTTAAGCGTCGTTGACTGGCTACTAAAACTTAACGCGACCGTAAACGTGACATTTCTCTGCACTTTAATTTGACGACATTGGTGACCATTGATGACTGATGGGTCTCTGCTGGCGTTTGTCTTTTTTTTAGTTTATTTCTGAGAAGCACTGTTAGCTGTTACTAATTTTATATTTTTAAGTTATTTGATTGTTTGTTTGTTGTTTGTTTATTTGATTGTTTGTCTGTTTGTTTGTTTGTCACGTAAACGTGACATTACTCTGCACTTTAATTTGACGACCCTGGTGACCGATGACTGCTGGGTCTCTGTTGGCGTTTGTCTTTTATTAGTTTATTTCTAAGAAGCACTGTAAGCTGTTACTAATTTTATATTTTTAAGTTATTTGATTGTTTGTTTGCTTGTTTGTTTGCTTGTTTGTTTGTTTGTTTGTTTGCTTGCTTGTTTGTTTGTTTGTTTGCTTGTTTGCTTGTTTGTTTGTTTGCTTGTTTGTTTGTTTGTTTGTTTGCTTGTTTGTTTGCTTGTTTGTTTGTTTGCTTGCTTGTTTGTTTGTTTGTTTGTTTGATTGTTTGTTTGTTTGTTTGTTTGTTTAATCGTTTGTTTGTTTGATTGTTTGTTTGGTTGTTTGTTTGATTATTTGTTTGATTGTTTGTTTGTTTATTGAGAGCTTGTTTTGTCGACGTCTTTGTTGCAATTTTATTAGGAATGTGTTAATTTTGTTCATTCGTTAGGATTATGGTTTGACTTACTGTACTCTCATAACATTGTCATTTTAAAGTTGCTTCTTCAGTTGCTTCTTTTATTTGTAGTCTAGATAAGTGGGCAATCTTACCTTCTCGATACAATCTAACACCTATGCTTGTCCTTGGAGTCGTATGACGCAAGCTTGCGCTACTAATAGACTGATATTTTTGACGTGACATTGCAGTACATTTTTTTTAAAATATGTTTTGCATAAAGTGATAGCATGAACATTAAACAATGATTTCTTTGGAGTTGTTTCCTAATCTAGGCTGCGTACTCGCATTTTGTCATCAGATTTCAAGGCTGTCAATGTCTAACTAACACATTCAGCACATTGTAGAGAACTTTGTACTGTAGCATTCACATTGAACATACAGTCATCGATTAAATTAGTAGATGTTTTAATTTTTATCGATGGTTTTGTATTTAAACAGGAGCCTGCAGACGATTCAGGTCAAACAGTGCTAAAGGTAAGCTCCATCTTTAAAACCTTTTAAATAACAGTCAGTCGGACACCCCGTTATTACGGACAGTTGTCTTGGTCCCCATACATTTTCTCTAAAATTTACCCGGCAATACAGAGAAGGCTTATGGGTATTGGGCTTCCTCGATGAAATTACATAAGCTATTAATTAATAATACTCTAATGGCGAAGGCTAATTAATTAGAGATAAAAATGACCTATTAGCGTACTTCGTGGATGTATATGTTGTGGTGCAATTTTGTTCTTGGTGCAAATTTGTTTTTCCTTTGTTTAAAACTCATTATCATACATTATCATAGCCAAAAACAAAGGAAAATAAAATTTGAACCAAGGATAAAATTGAACCACAACACATACATGTTGTAGAGAGATGCAAAAGAAGACATTTGCTCAAAAAATCGCGAGTTCCTTCAGCTTAAAATGGATAACAACATCTCTTAATGTTGTTCTTTGTCGTCACTTAGGATCAAATCACGCGCCTAAGAGGGGAGGTCAGTGCACTAAAGGAACGAGAAGATTCTCTTAAATTACAGGTCAGACCAGTTGATCCTGTTTTAATGAGGCTCAATGGAATTTAGGCAAAGCTAAAACCTAACCAATGCTCGTAGCGGTAGCACCAATATGTAGAGTGAATAAGTGGCGTTTACATGTACGTTCTGCTTGGCTGTTCTGCTTGTAAATCGTTCTTTGAGTTTTTGTTTTTTCCGGCTGCCTTTTGACAGATTCACTATTCCATTCTACGTGCTTTCTCGTCCCTTCCTGCTGTGTACCTCTCTCAAGGTCTTAAATGCACCTCCAGTCTTTTTCTAACTCTCAAGCTCTTCTCTTTAAAGTGTCCCTTTGATCAAATTTTTGATTTTCATTTTTTTTTTTACATTTTCGTGTACCATTAGACTTTCTTACTCATCTTGCCAAATTTCAATTCATTACGAACATCAGAAGTCATTTTATTTTAACATTTATTTCCGAGAATTTACTGCCGCCATTAATCAACCTTGTTCCAAGGCTTGGTTGCGAATGGGAGAAAGTGACGTCAAAGACTCGAACGTACCTCACGGGTTGAAATTTTTACAATCAGCATAGAAAATTGCACGAAGAACAAGTCCAAAGTTTTTGTTGCTTTTCGCGTGATTTTCAATACTTATTGTTATTAAAATTTCAACCCGTGAGGTATGTTTGAGTCTTTGACGTCACTTTCTCCCATTCGCAACCAAGCCTTGGAACAAGGTTGATTAATGGTGGCCGTAAAATTCTCGGAAATAAATGTTAAAGGCCCACCTTCACCCAAAAGGCGTTGCGGTCGTTTGTTTTTGTTTTGAAATGCTCCATTGTTCGTACGCGTGATCTGATTGGTTGCACGCATTCAAGCGTGAATTTCGTCTTACACGAAATTCAGCAATGAAAATGATCACGGCGCGCACAGTATTCTGGGTGAAGGTGGGCCTTTAAAATAAAATGACTTCTGATGTTCGTAATGAATTGAAATTTGGCAAGATGAGTAAGAAAGTCTAATTGTACACGAAAATGTAAAAAAAAAAATGAAAATAAAAAATTTGATCACAGGGGCACTTTAATGCATGTTTTGATTTCTATCATTTGGACGCGTCTGAGATTTTGTAGATAGAAAACGATTGAGACGGCTCGAGTTTCGTGTTCCTTCCCTTCCACTCATAGAGGCCCAAACCTTAGGTCAAGGATCCCCAGGGCTCTACGTTTTCTAAATGGCGGGCCGGACGGAGGAGCTCCTGCACGAGGCTACCTAAATACTCAAGAATCGTCGAGTATTTTGTCACGTGACACGATGACATGGCTTTTTCGGAGGGTATTTTCAGTGATTGGCAGCCATGTTTGTTTTCTGGAAATCTAAAAACGTTCGAACGAAACGAAGCAATTTCTTTTATGTTTTACGCAGTAAAATACTCCAGGGCTGGGTTTTTCAAAGCGCGATTAAGCAAACCCAGGGTTAGCGTCAATTTTGATTTCAGTAAATACTTAATCAGTGGTTAAATACTTAATCAATTGTTCCAAAATATATTCTCCCTTTAGTTTCGGCTTTGACTTATACTCGCGTGTAGCTTAAAATACGTTTTTGAAAACACTTCTAACAAGAGAAATTAAATCCTCGGTTAAGTTTTAATCCTGGGTTAGCGTTAACCGACTTTCGAACAACCGGGCGCAGGACTTTTGGAATATTTTTGGCGGCCTTTTCCAAAGGTTTCTTCGCCAGCGCCGCCATTTTGAAACTTGGGAATAGGCTGTGGGAACGAGGTTGACCTTCTCAAGTGGTGAGTTACAAAGTTTGATGTTGTCTGTTTGTTATTTTGTAGATCGAACAACTCGGTGGATCGCCTTTGAAAGGTAGAGCAGATCGCCCACCTCAGCTGAATGTAGTCTCCAACCCCCTCTCAGAAAATACCACCGTGTACGACCCAGCTCCCAAGTCTCCAGTTGAGCCTACAGAGTTTGAGGTGCGATTCATGTAGTCTGCTTTACCGTGTATTCTTACTTGTTTGCATATCTCTTGAAGGTTCTGTGTGTTTGTCATTCATTCCTGACTGAATTTTCTCTGATTTTACAGTATCTTCGAAATATATTGTATGAGTACATGATGGGCCGAGAACGAAAGGTGAGAAAAACTACAACCTAAAGAAATGCATTTGGGACAGTGCTGTAGAGTGCACCTAGAAATATTGTGAGCTCCGAAACTATTTCGTCTACAGTTGAACCTGCAGTAAACGTCCACCCAAAATGCAAAACCAAAATTGAAAATTTTCCACTTTTTTCTAGTCGCACTGCAGCAAAGAACGATATGGTAATGTTCTGAAGTGGAAGTTCCCGTAAGTAGAGGTTAACGTTCCACTTTTCTCTTCCTATAGCAAATGGCCAAAGTATTGGTAGCGCTTTTACGATTCAGCCCCAAACAACAAAAGGAACTTTTACAAAAAGTCGATGAACAAGTTGCTCAGGTGAGTGAAATGCACTTTCCAGCACATCTGTGTTCGTCTTACTTAAATCTATTACATATATATTTCTTCCTTGCGTACGAATGGCTAGCCAAAAGATGGTGACGGTCTTTTATGGGGGCATTGCTCTGATGGCTGACAGTACATAAAATAGCAGTTTGACGGCGTCGCTTAAATTGCCAACCGTTGACTTTTTGCGACCATTTTGGTAAAGCTGCAGCTACTCTAGGTGGCAACGGCTGACCGAAAAAAGAATCATTAACTGTCATGCGCGTGATCAAACGATCAAAACTAGCATCAACTATCATGAGAATTTTGAACATGTTCAAAGTAAAGGATAGCGTGTGATAGTAGGTGGCAGTGCGTGATGGTGTTCAAACCAGAGCGTGCTTGTCGACTATCATCAACTATCACCAACTATCATTGATTATCACGCACCGTTTGACCAGGGGTCAATACAATAAAACTTTTACAAGTGTAATTTACAAGTGTAGCCTTGTTTCATGGGTTGAAAACAATGCCTGCACTCATAAATTACACTTGCAAAAGTTTTATTGAATTGATCCCAGGGCTCAAAGACATCGCGTTGCCCCCGACCTTTGCCATCTCTGACAGCTTCCAATTGCGTGTGAAACCATTATTTTTTTCTTGTCCATTTGTTACACTTATCTTCATTTTTCATTTCTTTTCTTTGCTTCACTTAGAAACTTTTTTCTACTTTTCGTTTCTTGTAACTAAACTAAGTCAAACGCGCTGTAAAATTTTGTTCTGTAAAAGCGCATTTAAAGAAAAAAGAAGAGTCTTGTAAATTGAATGAGTAGACAATAAAAATGATAACTTCTACTCCAAAAGCGCTAATCTATACATCGTATCATAAAACTGAGAAAACAGGCACAGTGTTCTTACCAGAATTTTCTGCACTGGGGTCCACAGGACCCATAGAGAAGCTAAAAGGGGGTCACGAAGGAGAAGAGCGGGTCACAATTTTTAGACACAATTAACTCGACATTTTATTCCAGCAAATATCCCAAACAAACTTAGATAATAAATGTTCTGGGTGCTTTCTAAAGAGGCCATAACCAATCAAATTTTGGCTTATATGATAGAGAAATGAACGTTCGTAATACGTTCCCCCCCCCCCCCCCTTTTTTTTCTTTATTTTCTTTATTTCTTTTTGCTTCTTTGCGCCCTTGGACCTCTTGGGCTTATAATAGTGCGGCATTCCCCGAAAAGTGCCGTCTGGTAAGAACACTACAGGCACCATTACCAGAAAGCCGGGGGGGGGGATCATTTTGTGTCGTGATGTAACTGCGTTACATTGTAAAAGACAGCGACGGTCACGGTTTAAGAAACAGAACTAGCTGAAAGCAATGTCAGTTTAAACATGACCTTAATTTAATACTCTATGGCAATTAATCACGTAGAAACGGCAGCTACCTGAAACTTTAAAGGAATCACGTTGCATTTTAGTGACTGTTATACTCAATTTTTGCTTTTGAGTAAATGGAGTTAAAACTGGTTTTGGTAAAATGAAATGAAATGAAATTCATTGAATTAAGTGAAAATCATTCGCATAAGCTAGGCCTGTAGATTGACAACATAGAACTTTCACGTTGAAGCATAAACGAGTGTTAATAAAGCTTAGGTAGATTAGCTGTAACTAAGCTTGTGAAATTAAATATTTTCATTTATAAACGCTGTAAGTCTTGTAAAATGCATTATTAAACATGGATATGTTTTTTAACCAGCAAGTTCTCATGGAAATGCAGTTTAATCATCGTTTTAACTGTTAAAAGTAAGATTAGTTAATATAATAGTTAGCGTTAGAAACTTTGCGTGACTTTTTTATTGAAGTAACGTTAAGTTTTGTCTGTCACACAATGCACAGCACTTTGTCTCTTTTCGCCCTTTCAAGGATGTTCACGATCGCAACGCTTCTCTCTCTTTATCCGGTACACACAGCACCTTCGCGTGACTTTCCTTGTCACACAATCTACAGTTCCTTGCCCAGAATACGTGTCACATCAGTTGACTTTTTGTTTTGCCCTTCCAGGGTGGATTCTTTTCGCCGTTTAGGTCATAACGCTCCTGTCTTTTCACACTACAAGATGAAGATGCCTATGTAAGCATCATTAAATCTTGACTAGTTTAGTTAGAAAGTCAGGTTAATCAAGTCAGCAAGTAAGGAGCCACACGCCAATGTCTGTAAAAAGATTGCTTCCGTCATTGGTGCAATTAAACGGATACGGCATCTTATCCCATTTAACATTTTAATCAAAGTTTATAATAGCCTTGTTCAGCCTCACTTTGATTATTGCAGTGTGGTGTGGGGAAACTGTAACAAGGGCCTTTCTGAAAAGCTTCAAAGGCTTCAAAATCGCGCAGCCCGCATTTTAATGTCTGCGAGCTACGATAGTAATTTGGATGATGTGTTCCGGGCATTAGGGTGGCGTAAACTATGTCATCAAAGATTAGAAATGAAATCTATCATGATGTATAAGACCCTACATGGGATGACACCAGATTATCTACTATCAAGATTTGTTTATCGCGATAACGCGAATGCTTATCGTTTAAGGAATACCGAAAACAAACTAGTTCTTCCACAACCTCGCACTGATTATCTGAAAAGAAGTTTTTCATACAGTGGAGCTCAGTTGTGGAACAACTTACCCACAGAATTAAGACTAGCGTCTTCCTTAAGCGAATTTAAGACAAAAACTAAGTCGCCATAGTTTTTAAGTAAAGTTTTAAATAATATTTTTGAACACGGCCTCCATGAAAAGCAGTTTTTATTTTTTATATTGTACCTCTTATTTGTAGTTAGGAAGTTAGGTAGTTAGCTGATTATGATAATTTAAGCTGATGGAAATACCGTGTATAAATAAAGTTATCTTATCTTATTTTATCTTATCTTATCTTAGTTATAACCCCTCCCCCTCTCCTCCCCCCCCCCTCCTCCTCGCTTATAAGCCAATCTACCATCTACCTCACCTATAAACAAAAAAATATGTATTCCGGTTATAAGCCTCCCCCCCGCTCCCCCCCGGATATAACCTCCACCCCCTTACAAAGTTGTATAAGCCCAGGGCTTTTGACAGGCATTTTACGTTATGTCAGGGGAATTTTGAAACTAAGTACCTTTGTCATACATAAAATGCTTATAGAACTTTAAGAGGAAGATATCAAGTGAATTATCAAAGAGAGAATAAACCATAATCAGAGTTTTAGAGAGTTTTCCAACCATTTTTGGAGAGTTTCCTCTGAAAAAAATATGTCTTTTGAGCTTTAAAAGTAACACTAAAAATGGCGGCATAGCCACTTTAAGCATCGCTGTTACCATGTGAACACGCCTTAAAGCATTGCTGTTACCATGTGAACGCACCTTTAAGCATCACTGTTACCATATGAACGCGCCTTAAAGCATTGCTGTTACCATGTGAACGCACCTTTAAGCATCACTGTTACCATGTGAACACGCCTTTAAGGTGGCTCCTAATAGTTTAAACATTTCCGTCATGATACATCTATGATATTCAATCACAGCTACACCAGTAAAGTTAAGAGAAAGCGTTTAGTGCAGGTTTGTAAACACTTAACCAATGAACAAATTTAGGTGGCTACGACATCAAAATTTGTTACCATGGCAACGTCAAAAGAGGCCAAAAAGACCCCATTTTCAACCTTTTGAAGCTAATAACTTCAAAACTGCTCGGTGAAATTTTTTGATTTTTATATATTTTTGTCTTATAAACATAACAAACATTTGTGCCAATTTTGAAAAAAATCTGTACATAGGATTCTGAGATATGTCATTTTTACATAAATTTAAGGTAGCTCTGAACTCTATGTACAGAATTTTTTAAAAAAATTGTTTAAATGTTTCTCTTGCCAATTAAACAAAAATATATCGAAAACAAAAACTTTCACCGTGTAGTTTATAAGTTATTAGCCTCAAATGGTCCAAAATAGCGTATTTTTTACCTCTTTTCGCATTGCCATGGCAACGAATGATGACGTCATTTGGATACCACTTTGTTGACTGATGAAAGGTTTACTGGTTTCAAGTAAAAGATTTTTAGCCACACCATCGGGCTAGCTGTAATGGAATGCAAAAGACGAGAGGGCTAAACAATATGAAGCCACCTTAAGCATCGCTGTTACCATGTGAACGCACCTTTAAGCATCACTGTTACCATGTGAACATGCCCTAAAGCATTGCTGTTACCATGTGAACGCGCCTTTAAGCATCACTGTTACCATATGAACGCGCCTTTAAGCATCGCTGTTACCATGTGAACGCACCTTTAAGCATCGCTGTTACCATGTGAACACGAGTAGTAATAAGAGGCACTGGAGCTCACTTTACATCACCCATAAAAAGTATCGAATTTTACCCGATACATTTCCTCGTTAAATTTTTCAAGATTTTTTCAAAAAATCCTCGTTAAATTTCCAAAATTGTCGTTAATTTAGTGTATTTTGGAAATTTTCCTCGGTAAAAACCCAGTGGGTAACCATCTTACCCGTACTTCAGCATTTTTGAAAAAATTCTGGCTCACTTTCCAAAAAAACATCCTCATGAGCCATTTTCCAGATATAGTGTTTTAATCGATACTCATTGTTAACACAGGACAGTTTGAAGAAAAAACTTCATCCTCTTCGCTTTCTTCAGGTATTGTTAGTGGAGAATCTTGTGGGTTAACATATATATCATGTACCGTAACTTGAAATGAAACTTCTTCTTTGCTGATATAAATACTATCGATTATCAGAGCCAATTTGACTTTTTCTAGCTTTCTCATTGCGATTCTTGTTAAAATTTTATCCCTTTGTTTTGAATATTTGAGAAGTTTAACATTAAACATTTCAGATCTTATTGAACCACCAGTAATTCTTGTACCCATACCTTCAAACTGAAAACCATAAAAAATACCTTTTATTTTATTAGCTATTTTTTCACCATAAACACCTTTTAAATGTCGCCTACAAATGTCTCTAATAAAAACCATACAATCAATAAACTTTTCTTCTTCTTCCGTTGACATTCGACTTCGTCCTTCTTCACCGTATAAGCGAACAGGAATGGTGTAACCAAGTAGTTTACTACTTTCGTTTTGACTATATGTCTCTTTTACACCTAAAATTGTAAGAAATGGTGAATCGATTACTAGCGGACCTTTATAGGTGTCAATTTTGATTATTTCAAAATCGGTTTTACTGTTTTTTACCGGTTTATGGAAAATAATATTTGATGAATATTCTAAAACTTTTGAAGGACTTAACAGTTGCATGTTGTTATATTACCACATTTATTTTTTAAGCCGATTTTTTTCATTTCTAGAAAAAGAAATGAAAAATAAACAGATATTTAATCTTCTTCATCATCGCTTTCTTGTATCGTTAATAACGATTCTCGTTGAGGTAACGGTTTGAAATATACCTCATGAACCTTTACTTGAATTGAAACAGCTTTTTCACCAATATAAATGCTATCAATTATCAAAGCTAATTTCACATGACAATATGAATTAAGATAGTCGAGCGGTTCGACTCTTTTGTTTCCTTTTGTTTTGAATAGCGTTAAAAATTTATCAGACTTTTCTGAATAATTGAGTTTAGCATATAATATTGGTGGATTATTTCCTATATTACTGTCCTTGTAATATAAAAGGTTATTTAATTTATCAGCTATCTCTACACCACAAGCCTCTTCTAAGCGCTTGTAACAAAGTTCTTCAAAATTTTCCAAAGAAATATAAAACTCATTTTCTTCCGGTGTCGGTTCATCGTCTTTGGACCATAAACAAACCGGAATAGAATATCCAAGTAGCTCACGAGTTCCGTCTTCTTTACTTCTTCTTTCGGTTACACCAAAACTGAAAAGAAACGGTGTTTCAATGACTAAAGGACCTTTTTTATTATCACCGTAATCGATTTGTATTTTAATCCTTTGATAATTGTAAAGGTCATTTTTTATCGGTTTGCTGAAAATAATATCTTCATTGCGAACATCTGAGAGAATTGACAGTTGCATGTTGTTATTATTACAAATTTATTTCCTTAAGACCATTTTTCATTTCTAGTAAAAGAAATGAAAAATATTCAAGCTTCATTCCTACCTGCAATCCTTGCAACAGCGTTTATCTTTCTTATGAATACAGATACCGTTTCCACCGCATTCTTTGCAATAATATTTCACTCGATTGTGTTCACAAAACTGATTTCCACTACACTCCTTGCAATAGTACTTGTTATTTCCATGAATACAGATTCCGCTTCCACCACAATCTTTACAAAAATACCGTCGTTTACCGTGTTCACAAATCCTTGATCCCGAACACTCCTTACAATTGTATTTATTTTTCCCGTGTGGGCAAAGTTTTTCTTTACGTTCTGGTGATTTCACAGGTTCTTTCAATTCTACAGCTTGTAAAGCATCGATGAGTTCGGCTTTCCGCATTAGATACCATCCTTTAATTTTCTGCTCTTTTGCTTCAGCTTTCAACTCTTTCACAGACTTTTCCATTTGTTTTATAAGGTACTTTATATTTTTAATACCATTTTTTGATAAACAAGCGCTTTCGAGTCGTTTGTTTATCACGACGTTTCCGAGAAATCGGTCTTAATTTATTCATCTTTTCCGAGAATTGCGTACGTGTTCATTCAAGTGTGAAACCTTCTAAAGTGCATGCGCAGTCACGCGTGAAACGCGCGCGTGACACTTGACACGTACCACATGTGTGAGCGCGATAACCTCTACCTATATAAATAGTTCGATGAAACTATATATATTAATAAGTCTGTAAAACGATTCGTGATCGAACTGTTTTCCGCGTAAACAAGACCGCAAATCAACCAAAACTTTCTGGTATGTCGTAAATGCAAATTTACTCATCTCAATCCTTCGGTTATAATTTTTATAATCGGTAAATGTTTTGACCAACAACCCTGCACCGGAAATGACACCTAGTATAACTGGGTTCAACGTAATTCCGCCGGCAATCGTACCGCCTGCGATAAGAGACGACGAACTCAATTTACACAAGAGATTCATCCGTTTGAGATGTCTAAAAGTCTTTTTATAACACCACCATTTCTTGTGATAAAAACTGTAAAGGGACTTGATCACCATTAATTTTGTCTCGTCGATCGATGTATCGATGTGGTTAAATGCAAAAAGATCGTATTTCATTTTATAAAGATGACATACTAATTTTAAAATGATCGCATTCATTTTCATTCTTGTCTCTTTTATAAATGAGCATGTTCATAGTCCTCAATGGTTAAGAGAAACTCGAGACATCGCGAGAGAGGTTGTAGAAGCGCTTGAACACGCTACACACTAGTGTGAAAGATCATCTAATTTATTATACGTGGCGTATAATAAATTTAAATTTGACTGTATTTACGCTTCATCTGAAGATTCTTCATCTGAAGATTCTTCATAACCAGAGTTCCACTCACCAGATTCAACAGGTTTAATAGGTAGCTTGTGAGCGCAGCGGTAAATTTTAATGTAATCGACCAAGATCTTTTTCCGCATGTGTTTGTAGAGATTCGGGTTCTCACCATATTCCCGTAACATTATCAATAGATCATTAAATGTTAATGACTTAAGATGTTTGCTTGGAACCTGAAGTATCCGTTTTATCTTTTCTGGATATTCTGTTTGCGATTCACCACTTATGTCCATTGTCTTTTTTTATATAAGAAAATATTTCTTTAATTCCATTTTTTATATTTTTTACATCGTCTCAAGCCACAGACTTACCAAACATTTATTGATGGTAGTTCCTTGTAAACTTTGTATTCTCACACGAAATTTATCACATTCTTCCAGAGCGATATCGTTAGTTAAGTGACAGACCTGTTTCTTACCACCCCCTCCCCTTCCTACTACATTGTTTATCAACACGGCGATATGAGGGTACGTTTCGAGCGTATCGAGAATGTTAACGCAGCATTTTACAATTTTACTCTTAACCGGAACCATAGCATATTCATCTCCTGAAAATAGAGTATAGGACTGATTCGCAGTTCTCTCGTAAAGACCATAAATTACAAACGCACCTCCACTAAGTCCTAACGATGGTGAATTGATAATTGTGTGTTTGTTCATATCGAGAGTAGTCTGCATAACCATTTTACGATTCTCAAAAAAATAAGGAGAATCGTAAACATTCGATGGAACATCTGAATGGTTTCCTTTTATTCCGTATATCGTTAAGTAGGCTTGAGCTTGCGAAGCTGATGTTGGCGAGCCACTACATTTTAAATCGACCCTAATATACTCCGGCGGTGAAATTTCCCACTTATGCAGATTGATAATACTTCTACTGTAATTCGTAAAAATTTTCGTCGATTGTTTATTTATATTTATAGAAGCTGATTGAACATCGACACTGACACCACTAATCGTAGGTGGAATAAATTCGATACAAACGGTATATTCTCCCTTTGGTAATTTATACATATTAAAACCGATTCTTGAAGCGTAGCTATTTAGTAGATGCTTGTGTAATAAAAGACTGTAAACTTTTTTGTTTAGCGTATGCGGCGACTCTACCAAATCGACTATACCGGTAACGGTTATATCATGCTCGGAAGAACTTTCGTCAACATTTTCCATTATGTATCGGAATTCATCTTTCATATCTTCCGAAGTGGTAATATGCGATTCATCGATATATTTTTTAAGCCTCTCTTCTATTTCTATCGTATGAACTACCACATCCCCTATCTTGAGATCAAGATTTTTATCAGCGCCGTCAACGTAAGATTTATTACATGCGTCGGAACTATTTTGCGGATCACCGAGATTGGTAATCTTATGGTTTGACATATCGAAATCTTCACCGGACGGATTACTCAATTTACCCGAAATTATATGATCCACGTATCTTTTATTAGCCCCTTGATCGGCAACCGTCGGGTCCTTTACATTGTAAACCGTATTGTTTCCCATATCCAAACTAGTCTCCATCGGAAACGTCTCTTTGCGAGACAAAAAAATATTCCTAACATCGTTGTAAGAGACAAGATTGTTATAATTTGCCCCTAAATCGTGATAAGTCTGTTGTTTCGATTGAACAACATTGAAACGTTCTTTCAGATCGATATTTTTCACAACCTCATGTGTAGGTTCAGGAGCGTTAGGATGAAATTTTTTCAGAGTCACCATATTGACAGCGCATAAATCGTTATTTTCGTCCGTATCCATGTTTGTGATTAGTTTTCTATTCATGTCGATCTCTCCGGGAAGAATGATTTTATTTCCTCGAAGATCTAAATCACCGGTCATATGGGTCGAACCGTCAACAAGAATAACATCTGTTGGATTTGGTTTTGTCGATAACGCATTTTCCAACTGATGTTTTGTTATCGCATCATCGCTTCCCACTCCTTCACCAACATTCACAAGACGTTTTTGTTGAATATCGTAATTGTTATTCACATCTAATTTCAAACCGGTATTCTGATGTACCTGTTGATTAAAATTTTTTATATATTCAGATATATCGAAATTACTGTATCTTCTGATATTATTAAAAATACCCATACTCTATTCTTATTTCATATAATTTTTAAAAAGTCTCATCAAAGTTCTTAGTAACGCTTTTCTTTTCTTTGTCTAAAAATAAGAATTCATATGGACCGAGTTTATCAAAAAGAGCCGGATCTATTAGATTTTCTTGCGCAATCAGATTCAGATGTTTTTTAGTCGTTGGTGGATATAAAATCATGTGGGAACAGTTCTGTCGGAGTTTCTGGGGTACATCGTAGTAGGACTGAGATAGATAGATCGGGGAAATTTTATGATGTCGACCATCTGTATAATGATTGGCGATTTTGTTTTGAACTGCTTGGGGAGCGTTAATAAGATCATCAAAAACCACCACCTTTCTATTATCGATCGGATAGTCTGTTGTATCCATAATATCATCCTCTCCGTAAAGTTCTAAAATATCGTATCCGACTCTTTGACTGGCGTTTTCCATCAATCTTTGAAAATCAACAATCTTATCCTGATGTTGATTTGGCGAGTATAGGTAAATCTTGTCGTAGTAAATGAGCGGCTTTCTAAGAATATGCATTAGGGTGTTTGTTTTTCCGCATCGAGTTTGACCGGTTATCAGCATACGAAAATCTTCGTTAAGGAAATCGTTTAACGAACGATTATTATCGTTACTTTTTACCACATCGTAATTCGGAATTTTCATTTTGTTGAATAGGGTAAATAAACTTAAAGCGATTTTTTAAAAATAAATAAGTGTTGATTAAACAGATATGGATATTGATAGGGTTAAAAAATATGCCGATTTAGAATTTGAAGGATTCAAAATCGCTAAAGCGGTTACCGAAGTGAAGAATGAGGTGAAAAATAAAGAACAGGTTCGCGATGTTGCGATGGGTGATTATTTTAAAACTCTGAGAGAACCGCTAATTGAACAACAGAAAAAAACAGATGAAAAACAGGACAAAGTCATTCAGCAATTAAAAGAAAATCAATTGGCTTTGACCAGCGGTTTCAAAGATTTGGTTGAAACCAACAAGGATATTTTAACATTGAATAAAGAGCTACCATTTCCTGGCGGTGACCAACCACCAACGGATACGCTACCGATACCTGCACCACCGAAGGGTAAAGTAATAACCGCCGAACCGAATAAGATGTTCACAGAAACCGAATTAGAATTTTTAAAAGAAACTTTTCATGAACCTAATGAGCTACTTAAAATGAATGAAGACCAACTTGTTGCAACTTATAATGAAGCTAAAGATGAAAACAGAAGTGTCGGAATAAAAATAGGTGGTTTGAAAAGAAGAAAACCAAAGACAGAAGAAGAAAAACAACAACTCGATTATGATCTGAAAATATATGAAAGAACAAGAGATATACTAGACCGATATTTAACAACGATTAAGAATGTAAAAATTTTACCACAATATACAAAACAAAAACAAGGTGAAGGGGTACGTAAGTACAAACAACCAAGACGAAACGCTTATAAAATTCAAAAAAATAATCAATACGGAGGGTTATTGATCGACATGCCTAAGCTAATGAAAGATCTGAAACTAAACGCTTATCGTGGCGGAAAATTAATTTATCAAGCCGATGCTGATAAATCGCTGATCGATTTACTAACGAAAAGATACAATCCTAAAACAAAATATAGCATGAACGCTGTAAAAGTTTTTAATGATCTAAATATGTTGAGTAATTTACCTCCTCATAAATCATCGGGTAAATCGAAAATGATCGGTTCAAGTATAGTTTATTATGATGATCCCAACAAATTGGCAGACAGAATGAAGATAATAATCGGTTCGATGGCCGCCGGTAACAATTCACCTGTTTTGAGAAATGATTTATCGCAAATTAACGATGAATTGTTAAGAATAGGAGCAATCGATAAAACAATTCATGAGAAATTATATAAAAAATATTTAGCGTAATTAAAATGAATGTTAACAGAACGCTAGTTTTCAAATCTATAGATGCAAGAAAACAAAATCCCAATAATAAACCGGGAAATTTTACTGTAAGGTTTACTCCTGAGTTGAGATTGGACGATAATAAACAATGTTTTTTAGCATTGGATCATCTTAGCATGACTGCGAGTTGGCACAACATTCGTCCCGAATATGATAACGACAAACTAAAAATATCAAAAGATAAAGGCAAAACGTACGAAACGATTACTTTTCCATCAGGGGTTTACGATTACGAAGATATAAACGATCATATCCACAAAACGATTGGAAAAATACCCAACACGGAGGAATATGGAATTAGCGTATTGTTTGATCTTACAACTTACAAGGTATTTATTCAATTAAATGAAAATTTCCGCATCGATTTCAGTTCGAGTGGAAATTTTAATATTTTACTCGGATTCGAATCGAAAGTTTTAACGAGCAGCGGTTATGGGAAAAATTTCCCTAATATCAGTAACAGCATCGATAATCTTTACCTAAAATGTAGTTTGTTGAGCGATTCGATCGTTTCAGGAAAGCGAAGCAATACGCTATTCACATTCTCAACAAATACAAAAACAAGGTCTTTACCTTTTGAAATCTACCCGAGAGTAAATTATTTGTGGCATAAGATGAATAGAAAAGACATATCCGAAGTAACCTTTTACTTGGCCGACGATGAAGATAGAATTGTTGATCTGAACGACATCGATATTTCTATAACTGTAGTGTTAAAAGAAGTATAGAAATTTATTTAGAATTTATAAAACTTGGACTTACGTCATGGAAGAACAAAGAAGAATAAGAGATTTTGATACGGGAGAAATTTCTTATATTGACTCTGTAGAGTATGGTTCCGGTTTCTTCGATATATTTTCAAAAATCGGAAAAACCATAACAGGAAAAACAGCGAGTAAATTAGCCAGTAAAGCAGCAGAAAAACTTATTGAAAAAGGCGCTGAACAGGTCGGTCAAAAAACCGGTGAAGTTCTTGGTGAAAAAATTTATGACAAGTTTTCATCAAGAGGTAAAAAAGAACCTGCTGCTGCACCGCCACAGCCGCCACAGCCGCTACAAATCTCAGGCGAAACAAAAGGAGTCGATATTATTAAATTTTTAAACGAAGAAAACGCTAAGAAGGAGAAGAAAGAAGACAAATTTCAATACATCAGAAAAATCGTGAATGATCTGATTTAATTTTAAAAATAATTTCTTATTATAATTCATAATAAGAATGAGTTTCAGAAATCCAGAATTGGTCAAACGATATGAATACGTATGCTACGATTTGGAAACACCGCTAATCAGTAATGTCGCAAATGATAATAGACAGGTTAAGAATAATTATCGATTCACGGTTGATAACTCTTCAGAAGCAAATCCGATCGATTGGTATAACGCTTATTTGGAAGTAGATTTCAAACTTGTTACGCTTGCTGATAGTACAACCGGTATAACAGCCGGACCAAATAACGGCAATCAAGATTGTACTACAACTAATGGTCATACATTTATAAAACAGATACAGGTTGAATGCAACGGGATGACAGTTTATAATAACACAAGAGCCAATGAAACATCGAACGTACTTTCTCTCTTAAAATATACAAAAAGTTATGCCGACACGATCGGTAAAGATCAGTTTTTATATTTAGATTCATCCACGGGAACAACAGAAGCGCGACCGGCTCAAGCGCTATATAACGAAGGTTTTGCAAGAAGAAAAATTTTAACGGATGCTGCAGCTGTTAACAAAATTTCGATTCCGTTAAATCTATACAGCTATTTTGCAGCTTTCAAAAATAATCTTCACCCGAATATCAAGACAAATCTTCTCATAGAACTTGAAAGCGATAGCAATATAATTTTCAGAAAAGGAGCTGCTTCAGATAGTAAAGTGATTTTAACAAAATTAAGATTGTGGTGTCCAAAAATTATTTTCAACGGTTTAGGTATGAAACAGTATCTTGATGATTATTTGAAACCCAAAAAATGGACCTATTTGAGAGAACACACCGAAATATTACAAACAACCTCTATAAATAGCTCCTTTCGAATAAGTACAGGTATTAGGAGACCGAGGCATGTTTTCCTCTGGGTTGTTCCCGAGGCAAACTATAATAATCAGGAACAAAATATATTTACTTTCGATACATTTAGTATTGGTGCAAACAATCGATATTTTTCTAGAGCACACTTGCTAATAAATAACAGCATCCAATATCCTCAATTAGATTTGACATCAGATGAGGAGTCAAGACTTTACAGAGCTTTGTTATCCTACAGTTCCGCTTACAACGACTTTTTAAGCGGAACAATAATTGACCGATCAAATTTCAGAAATCTTTTTGGAATTCTATACTTTAATCTTAGAAACCAAGAAGAAGATGTAAAAGATGGTGTGGTTGCGCTTACTTTCAATTATGAATTAAACGGAGCAAATCCAACAAATTATAGATTAAATGCTTTAGTCTTACATGAAAAAGAGATAGAGTTATACACGTCATCCGGAAAAATATTAATAAAAGCGTAAATCTAATTAAAATTATATTTTGTAAAATTAAAAATGGCTACATATTACCATGCATATGGAGTAAATTTGTCTCAAGGACAGCTACAAAGGTTGAAAAAAGCATATGACGATAATTCAGAAATTACGATAAGGTTAAGTAAGAATAATTTGAAAGGGTCGCATGAGTTGATGTTGACAAAAACCCAGATTAATAAGATTAATAAAGCGCTAAAAAACGGTACCGGTACCGATATCAAAATATCTAAAACACAGATTCGTAAAGCGATCACCGTAGGTGGAAGTTTGTGGAGTTCGTTGATGTCACTCGGTGCAAAGTTACTACCTTTTGCTACAAAAGCGGCAACAAAGGTAGTACCTTTAGCTACAAAAGCGGCTACAAAGGTACTACCTCATTTAGCTACAGGAGCGCTAGGCGCTTTGGGAAGTCTCGGTATCGATAAGATTTTTGGTAACGGAATTACGATACCGTTTGATTTTCTTCCTCAACTATTAGCTATCAAAGGATTAACAAAAGGGCAAGCGCAAGTTGTGAGAAGCGGTATGCAAACCGGTAGCGGAATAACATTCAAACCTACGCAAAGACAGATAAATGGAGGATTTTTAGGAACACTTGCTGCAATCGGAATTCCTATGGCTATCGAATTAGCTTCAAAACTTTTTGGAAAAGGGTTATCTGTAAGTCCAAGAGATGGCGGAGGATTACAAGTACCAAAACTGCCGAGAGGTAGAGGATTACAGATATCTCCAAAATATCCATACATTCCTCCACCTTTTTACGGATCATGGGGTGAAAAAAACCCAAATTTAGGGATGTACCGCTAAGTAATTTTGACCTCCTTGAATGGATAAAATATTTAAAAATACCTGATTTCAAAGGTATTTTTTCGAGAGATCAAACGGTAAATCATATACATAAAACAGGATGTTGTATAATTAATCTTGATGATAAGATAGGGAACGGTACACATTGGGTAGCAACATTTGTAAAAAATAAAAATCTCATATATTATTTTGATTCGTTTTGTTTACCGCCACCACAAGATTTCATTGATTATGCTAATAGCTTGCGCATGGAACATCAATATAATATCGGTTACCCGTTTCAAGCTATAAAATCAGTAAGATGCGGTTATTATTGTTTATATTTTCTTGATAATATTTACAAAAAATCATTTTATGATTGCTTAAGTAGATTCAAAATCGATAATCAAAACTACAATGAAAAGTTTATTAAAAAATATTTCATGTAATTAAAATTAAAAAGTTTTATTATACAGATCGTATAATAAATAAAGAACTTACGTATGGAGTCGTTAACGTATTGCGTCAAGGAAAAAATAAAAACCGGCTGTACTGAACCATCCGGTTATATGACAGCTAAAAATGGTAGACCAATGTTTTGGTGCACTTGCGCTAATTGTGGAATCAAGAAAACCCGTTTCGTTAAGAGTTCGGAAAACTAGTTCAGCCCCCACAAGGTGGGGGCTTTTTTGATGTGGAAGGTAGTCATAGTCTTGGAGAGATAGCTATGAAAGCCGGTATGAAAGGTCTTTACAATTTAGGACGAATAGGTGCGTCAAAAGCCATCAAATCAGACTTTGTAAAGAAAAAGATTAGATCAGCCGCTAATAAGTATATAGATCAGGCTTTGGACAGTTTCACAGGAGACTTATCGAAAAGACTCGATCCGCTTCACCACGGTAGCGGTGTCGATATTCATAAAATGATCGGTAAGCTTCCGAAACCGAAAGGCGGTTGGACATTACCCGGACATAAATACACAGGACCATACAATGACTTGGATTCGCAACTGTCGTATGATCCGGAAACAGGAAAAATACTGGAGATCTACGATAAACCGACGGGTGAAACGGATGCTATAGCGATGCAGCATGACGTCGATTATTCTGTGTGTGCAAATAAACCGGAACCGCGTAAATGTAAAAACGAAGCGGATAGAAAAATGGTGAAAGCCTTGGATAGCGTACCCTATAGTGATCGACAATGGGGCCATTGGTTAGCTAGAAATACTATCGACGTAAAACAAAAACTTGGGTTGGGAAACGGATAAGGCCGCCGAGTAAAAACGTAGAGACGTGGCAAGAAAAGCTTGCAGACGAACTGCATAAACCTATAAGACGAAAGTTTACTCGGCGGCGTGTTATCGTAAACGGTATCGATGAGATATGGTGTTCCGACCTTGTCGAGATGCAGAAATTAAGCAGGTGGAATAAGGG
Organism: Cladopsammia gracilis; assembly: GCA_022457155.1. Classification (NCBI taxonomy): domain Eukaryota; kingdom Metazoa; phylum Cnidaria; class Anthozoa; order Scleractinia; family Dendrophylliidae; genus Cladopsammia; species Cladopsammia gracilis. The sequence goes on along the minus strand of JAJGOT010000252.1, from coordinate 41,977 downwards.
ATATCGATATCTTCTCATGGTGTTAGATGTTTTCAGTAAATACGGTTGGATTGTACCGCTGAAGAATAAAAAGGGAGAGACCGTTAGGGAAGCGTTCAATTCGTTATTCAAGAAAGGAAGAAAACCGAAAATGCTGTGGGTGGATAAGGGTAAAGAGTATTACAACAAGAATATGAAAGAACTGTTGGATAAAAATAAGATAGTGATGTATTCGACAGAGAATGAAGAAAAATCTAGTGTTTGTGAAAGATGGAACCGTACGATAAAAGAGAAAATGTATAAACAATTTACCGTTCAAAACAATACCGTGTATTATGATATATTACCGATGATATTGAAAGAATACAATAATTCAAAACACCGAAGCATCGGTATGACACCTGTGGAAGCGTCGAAGAAAAAGAACGAAAGTGCTGTTTACTTAAATCTGTACGGTAAGATGAAACGGATGAATACTAAACCGAAATTTAAAGTTGGTGATAAAGTTCGAATATCAAAATATAAACGTCCTGTTTTCGATAAAGGTTACACACCGAATTGGACTGAAGAGATTTTTACTGTCGATAAGATTCGATACACTAACCCTATAACTTATAAACTGAAAGATGAGTTGGGTGAGGAGATAACAGGTTCTTTTTATAAGGAAGAGCTGCAGAAGGCTAAACAGACCATCTTTCGAATTGAGAAAGTGATTCGACGAGATGCTCGAAAAGGTAAAGCGTTAGTGAAGTGGAGCGGGTATAGCGATAAATTCAACTCTTGGGTAGATCTGAAAGAACTGAAAGATCTGCGGTGAAGATCTCTTCTTTTCATTTCATGAACGTGAAATGAAAATTTAAAATGGTATTAAAAAATAAAATATATTGATATAAGATACTTACGTATGGAGTCAAAAACTGTTGAACAGCTTAAGACATTTGCACGTGAGCATCGCATGAAAGGTTTTTCACGTCATAGGACGAAAGCGGCGCTGATCGAATTCATCGAAAGTAGATTAAATACTTCCCCTCCACGCGGTATCGTTAATTTTATAGATGAAGAAGAATCACCACCTAGGGAAAGAGAACAAACACCACCTCCACGAAAAGCAGAACCAAAACCTTATCAGATAAAACCCAAACAAACCCGCAGGCAGAAAAGAGAAGAGAAAAACTTTGAAGCACCCTCACATGTTGAATTGACGGATAATAAAAGAAAAGAGAAACAGATCAAGCGGCTCAAGAAAAAACTCCAAAAGGTTAATAAAAAGTTGAAAAATAACAAAAAGCAGAGAAAACAGCTGTTTTCAAAAAGAGAGCTGCTCAACAACGAGCTTGACATCTTGAAAGGGCATAAAGCTTCGCCTGAAGCTTCGTATGAGATAATCAAAATATCTTCAAATGAAAGTAGAAAGTTCAAATCGTTTTTCGATAAATTCAAAGTAAAAATACTAAACCTTTTGGGTGTATTCGATATTAATCAATTACTGTTGGAAATAGCTAACAAAGTAATAAAAGATAGAGGGTTACAAAACGGTGACAAGATTCGTTGGATACTAAATCATATAAGTTGGGATAAACCGGTCAGTACGAAACGAATCACAATCACAGATAACCTTGGAACGGATCTGGTTGAACAGATAGCTAGATTCGTTGAATACAAGGATGTACCGATAAGTGAGGTTGAGATAGAGATTGAGTCGATAAAGGTTCCCAGGGGTATGGGTCGATTGCGTGTGACAAAAGACAATGTTTCAAGAAAAAGGTCAGTTATAACGATTAAAAACAGTGATTCAATCTGTCTTGCCAGAGCAATTGTAACAGCAGTGGCAAATATTAACAACGATAGATGGACAAGTTCGCAATTGAAAAACGGGTTCAACGCTTCGAGAAAACTGCAGGAAGAGGAGGCAAAGAAACTTCACGAAGAAGCTAATGTTCCGATATCGCTATTTGGGTCTACTCTTGAAGATGTGAAAAGATTTTCAAAACACTTGAAAGTAGAGATTAATATCGTTGATGCTGACCAGTTTAATGAGATAATTTTCACAGTCGCTCCTTTTGAAAATGCGAGTAAGATCTACCTTTTGAAAAATAAAAATCATTACGATGTCATTACAAGTATGCCAGGCTTTCTTTGTAAAGATTATTATTGCCATACATGTAAGAAACCCTATGAACATAGAGATAAACATAAATGTCCAACAAAATGTATCGCTTGTTTCAAATCTTTTCCTGACGGAAAAAAATGTTCTAAACCACCTATAACATGCGATAAATGTAATAGATCTTTTTTTGGATTAGCATGTTTTGACGAACATAAACGCGACAGATCAAAATACGGAAAACCCGACATTGTGTGTGAAAATGTAGGAAAATGTCTGTCATGCGAGAGAATAATCGTAACTTCAAAAGATAGAGATGGAACGATTCATAACCTAAAGAACCACATATGCGGCCATTCAAAATGTTCCAACTGCAAAGATTACTGCGATTTAACAACACATGAATGTTTTATGAGAAAAACACGATGCAAAGGAGGATATTGTACAGGCTGTACTGAAGAAAAAGTATGTTACTCTTGTCAAACATACACGGAAAACTATATGTTTTTTGACTTGGAATGCATTCAAGAGACGGGTATTCACGAAGTAAATTTAGCTGTGGTACACGATTTTAAAGGAAATGAGTGGGTCTTTCACACAATTGAAGAATTCTGCAAGTTTGTGTTTGAGGAGTATGAGGTGGAGGATGAGAAGGGGGAGAAGAAGATGGAGCAGAAGCATAAAGGATATACCTTCATTGCACATAATTCAAAAGGTTATGATGCTCAGTTTATCTTGAAATGGTGCGTAGAAAATATCGTAAAACCCGATATTATATATTCAGGTACAAAAATAATGTCGATGGAGATCAAGTCATTCAAAATAAGATTCATAGATAGTTTGAATTTTGTTCAGAATAGGTTAGCAGCGTTCCCAAAAACGTTTGGATTGAAAGAGCTGAAAAAAGGTTATTTCCCTCATTATTTCAACAAAAAGTGTCACCAAAACTATGTAGGTCCGATTCCAAGCAAGAAACACTATGGTTATGATCAGATGAAAAAAGATGAAAGAAAAGCTTTTCACGAATGGCACGATGCTCGTGTCAAAGAAAACTATGTTTTTGATTTCCAAAAAGAGCTTATCGATTATTGTAGGTCTGACGTTGATATTCTTCGAAGATCGATGATGATGTTTCGTGAAGAGTTTATCGATCTCGAAAATATCGATCCGCTTCAATATATCACGATCGCAAGTGTTTGCATGACAATTTTCAGAGCTAACTATTTGGAAAGAGGAACAATCGCTGTCGTAAAAGATACCACACGACAGGAAAATTATTCGAAAATAAGTATCGCATGGTTAGATTATCTATCTGAAAAACACGGAATTAAGATTCAACACGCTCTCAACGGTGGTGAGAAAAAACTTGAGTGCATCAAAGGTGCACCACGTGTCGACGGTTTTTGCGAAGCAACAAATACTGTCTATGAATTTCAGGGATGTTTTTGGCACGGTTGCAAGAAATGCTTCGATTCAGATACAATAAATACCAAAAATCAGATGGATATGAAAACCCTTCATCGTCGTACGATGGAAAAAAATAATAAGATTATCAATAACGGATATAATCTTGTGGAGATCTATGAGTGCGAACTCAAACAAAATACCGAATTTAAATCTTTCATGAAAAGCGATTGGAAACGTGATTTTGTGGAGCCGCTTAACCCCAGAGATGCCTTCTTTGGTGGTCGAACAAATATTACAAAGCTAACCCATGATTTCAAAGAGAATGAATCGGGCGCGTATGCTGATTTTGTCAGCCTGTATCCAACAGTTCAATTCTACGAGGAATACCCTATCGGTCATCCTGAAAAGATTTTCAATCCCAAAAGGTTTGATAAAAAATGGTTTGGGTTCATAAAATGTAAAGTGGTTCCACCTCGAGGGCTTTATCATCCTGTTTTACCGGTAAAAATAAGATGCGATAAGGCTGAAAAGTTGCTGTTTCCTCTTTGTCGAACGTGTGCAGAAACAAAACAACAAGAATGTTTACATTTGAACTCTGAAAGATCATTTATTGGAACATGGTGTACAAACGAGATGCAAAAAGCGCTTGAAAAGGGATATAAGATCGATAAGATTTATGAGGTTTGGCATTTCAAAGAGACATCTAGCGATCTTTTCAAAGAATATGTTAAAAAGTTCATGAAGATCAAATTGGAAAGCTCTGAACTTAAAACCGGTCCCAATTGTAAATACAAGTCAGAAGAGCATTTTAGACAGATTGTCAAAAAACGTTTGGGAATTGAGTTAGGGAAAATAGAATTTAATCCTGGAAGGAGGGCAATTGCGAAAATATGTCTGAATAGTCTTTGGGGAAAGTTCGGACAGCGTAACAACATGACACAACACAAATATGTAACTGAATCAAAAGAGTTTTACAAAATTTTGCTCGATGAAAAGATTGATAATCTCTTGATTCAGTTCCTCACTGAAGATATGGTACAGATGACGTATGATTTGAAAGATCAGTTTGTGGATAATTCAAACACCACAAATATTTTTATTGCCGCATTCACAACAAGTCATGCGCGTCTAAAGTTGTACGGTGTTTTGGATACTCTCGGAGAACAGGTGCTCGGATTTGATACCGACAGTTGTTGGTATATACAAAGACCTGGAGGTAAAACAATCGAAACCGGTGATATGCTTGGTGAGCTAACGGATGAGCTTGGAGGTGATAAAATTGTTGAGTGGTGCGGTTCTGGCCCAAAATCTTATAGCTATGTGACGGGAAAAGGAAAAATTACTTGTAAAGTAAAAGGTTTCATACTAAATCACGAAAACAGTCAATATTTGAATATGAAAGGAATGAAGGAAATCATCAACCGGCAGAAAGAAAGAATCACTCTTGTCAATGAGCAGAAAATCACAAGAGATCCAAAAACAAAAGAAGTTTTTAATCAATATCAAGAGAAAGACTTTCGGTTTGTTTACGATAAAAGATGTTTGAATAAGGTTGAAACCGGATTAGATACACTTCCATATGGTTATACCAAATTATTGCATTTTATTGATCTGAAAAGTGCCTCATGAGGATGTTTTTTTTGGAAGTGGGCTCGTGAGGATGTTTTTGGGAAAGTGGCTCATGAGGATGTTTTTTTGGGAAGTGAGCCAGAATTTTTTCAAAAATGCTGAAGTACGGGTAAGATGGTTACCCACTGGGTTTTTACCGAGGAAAATTTCCAAAATACACTAAATTAACGACAATTTTGGAAATTTAACGAGGATTTTTTGAAAAAATCTTGAAAAATTTAACGAGGAAATGTATCGGGTAAAATTCGATACTTTTTATGGGTGATGTAAAGTGAGCTCCAGTGCCTCTTATTACTACTAACACGCCTTAAAGCATTGCTGTTACCATGTGAACGCGCCTTTAAGCATCACTGTTACCATATGAACGCGCCTTTAAGCATCGCTGTTACCATGTGAACACGCCTTAAAGCATCGCTGTTACCATGTGAACACGCCTTTAAGCATCGCTGTTACCATGTGAACACGCCTTAAAGCATTGCTGTTACCATGTGAACACGCCTTAAAGCATTGCTGTTACCATGTGAACACGCCTTTAAGCATTGCTGTTACCATGTGAACACGCCTTAAAGCATTGCTGTTACCATGTGAACACGCCTTAAAGCATTGCTGTTACCATGTGAACACGCCTTTAAGCATCGCTGTTACCATGTGAACACGCCTTAAAGCATGGCTGTTACCATGTGAACACGCCTTAAAGCATCGCTGTGACCATGTGAACACGCCTTTAAGCATCGCTGTTACCATGTGAACACGCCTTAAAGCATTGCTGTTACCATGTGAACGCGCCTTTAAGCATCACTGTTACCATATGAACGCGCCTTTAAGCATCGCTGTTACCATGTGAACACGCCTTAAAGCATTGCTGTTACCATGTGAACGCGCCTTTAAGCATCGCTGTTACCATGTGAACACGCCTTAAAGCATTGCTGTTACCATGTGAATGCGTCTTTAAGCATCACTGTTACCATATGAACGCGCCTTTAAGCATCGCTGTTACCATGTGAACGCACCTTTAAGCATCGCTGTTACCATGTGAACACGCCTTTAAGCATCACTGTTGCCATGTGAACACGCCTTTAAGCATCGCTCTTACCATGTGACCGCGCCGTTAAGCATCACTGTTACCATATGAACATGCTTTAAACATCGCTCTTACCATGTGACCGCGCCTTTAAGCATCACTGTTACCATGTGAACGTGCCTTTAAGCATCGCTGTGACAATGTGAACACGCCTTTAGGCAGAACTAAATTCTCTTTTGAGATTTTTAAAGTAACACCGAAAATGTTGACAGCCCCTTTAAAGTAAGATAAAGTCGTGTTTATTCGCTCACACTTTCTGTTTATTGCAATTACTGGAAAGAAGACTGTTATAGCCACAGAAGAACCAAGTTGTTTGGTTTCGTGAAGTTTTTACCAAACAGTTAAAATCACCAAGGTATAACCTAGTTGTTTTGTATCACTTGCCGTCTGTTATCACTTGCCAGACGTTTTATTTCACACGTTCTATTTATTTATTCATTAGAGCTGTGCTTTTCCTGATAGAATAACAACTGTAACCTCTGTAGTGATATCTAAGTGACAGTTACGATTGTACTTTTGGTGTGCTTTTTAGGCGTTTCATTTTCGCAGAAGGTAAAATAGATTGAGCTTCCAGACCAAAGAGGAATTTTCCCAAATAAGTAACTTCTTTGTAACGTTGATAACATTGAAACATGACAGTCACTTTATTAACGTGGCTTTTGTTTTGTTGTTGTTGTTGTTGTTGTTTCCACACTAATTGCTTCATCAGTAACAGTTTCCCATGCTCAGAAATTAAATGGTTTGGTTGAGCACTTGTTGTATGGCCCATGACTAAAACCATGCTGATTGTTAGTCTATTTAGTTATAAAGGATAGCTACTTCTGCTCAACTCTGCCAGTTTTACATTGCAATGTAACAGTTTTTCAAGACTGTTGCAATTTGATATTTGGTTGTATGATTATGTTTTCCTTTATATGAACATTGTATTTATTTATAGCCTCCACGCAGGCGTCTCCAATTTTCTTTGCTTCACGTTTTCCGCGGGGAGCAAGGAAATCGGAAACAGCTGCACGAAGGCTGTGTATTTACTGACAATCTGACTGTCGGACTGTTTGACTGACTGCCTGAGAGACCGACTGACAGACCGACTGACAGACAGACAGACTGACTGACTGACTGACTGACTGACTGACTGACTGACCGACTGACCGACTGACCGACTGACAGACAGACAAACTGATTGACTGACTGACTGACTGACTGACTCTCTCACTCACTCACCAGCTGACTGGCTAGCTGACTGACTGACTGATAATTGTTCATCTAAGTACGTAATAATTTTGCAACCAGCGCTCATCATTTCTCACGTGTTTTTTTTTCTGCTTTTGTTTAGGGAAAGTCGAAGTCCTCCTGGTATTAACGAAGGCGGTTTTCCTGTAATATTTTTTTTAGTTAGGCATTGTTCCTACCAAAAAATCTCACATGGTATTTTTTTAAAGAAAGTTTAAGGTTTTTCCGTTTTTGTCCCTATATACACAAACGTCAAATTGATTGAAATTTATGTTGGCGGCATTATTAAAGGCGTTTAACGTTATTTAATATTATTATTAACAGTAAAGATGTTATCAATAAAAGGTAGCTGCCACACCGGTTTTGTAAAGATATCCAAGATTATGTCGTAGTCATGAACTAAAATGTAAATAATAAGTTATGGTTAAGGTGAATTGAATTTCAATATTTAAAACTTAACATTGAACATGTCACTCCAGGAACTCGGGTGCGCGGATGCTGCTGGAAATGTTTGAAGCAGGTTTTTCGTTACGAATCAAAAACAAATCAAAGATTCATTTCTCTCGTCGAACCTGAACAAGCCTCGTTAGATTAGATAAAATTTCTAAAGCGACTTAGGGCTAGTTTACACAGGAGATTTTTTTGTGCATTTTTCGTCGCACGTTTTAATACAACTTTTGTCGCATTTGAGCTCGCGATTTAACTTGCAGGAGTAAACTAGCGGAGATTTTCAGTGCGATTTGGGCGCGATCTGTTGCGCGATATCACAGAGGTTTCGAACATGTTGCAACTTGGCGGCAATTTGTATGAAAACGCAACAAATATCGCACCCGAATCCCACAGAAATCGCCGCCAGTTAACACTAGCTTGTTTATAAATCACGTGTGAACTTGTCTTAAATCGGGGGCTTCTGGAGTGGGTATGCAATAGGCCTTATGCATAATGACGTCACCAGTTCAAAATTCACCACGCCTCGTTTGTACGAAATTCCTTGCAAACCTTTCACAAGGTCACGTTGTTTTTGAGTGGGTATTCGTTTCAACTTTAGTTTGCTCCTTTGAGAATACATTGATAAGATTGTCACAGGTTTACATTTCGAAAGCGAGGCTTGGGGTGAAATTAGCTAGTCTGACGTAAACAAGTCATGCATAAGGGCTGTTATATATGAGCTTTGTGCTAATTTAAGATATTACAGTACACCCTGTTATCTCGAACTGAAACTCTTTTCTCTTGAATTTGCTGACACGTTTAGTCTGGAATTCTCCATCATCATGGATGAAAAAGGAAAAATAAACATCGAAGTAATAAACAGCAGGGGTATCTACTGTTGTAGATGGAAACTTATTGGGCAGACTCGGTGTGTAGAGCATATCAATAGTTGTTTTCGAGACGGCAAGTGTACCATTGTTTATTTGAAACAAAGATTAAGGAGATGTTTTCCTGAGCAACGAAATTAGCTGAAATAATTGACAATGACACGAACACGTTATTTTTCTTGTTCACATACTCGGATCTTTTGCTCGGTGATACCGTTGCAGGCCAGACATTTTATTGCCGTTGGAGGCGTCAAATTACATGCATAATGCATCAGTTAATTCCATGAGAGCCCATCCCCCCTCCACTGGACATTAGTCGGGCATTTACTCATGTTCGAATCCCGGGGATTGGTTGTTAGCCTAAACTCAGCGTACCCCAGGCATTTGACATCCTCGTGTTTTCAACCTCAAATAACTCAGGCTCCATTTCTGACGAGAAATTTGTTGCGAAGTTAGTCTAATCGGTCACTAGAAGAAAACTGGGGAAAACACTGCTCTGTTGTCTTAGTTTGCCTCCAAATAACTTTTAGATGAGTATAGATTTTTACTATAACCCCGAGCATTTGGGCGGTGGGGAAGGGGGGCTTGGACAGTGCTGGAATTGACTAATGCATAACGTTTTATTTATATGCTTCTCCCTCACTGAAATAACGTGCCATTGCAGTGCAACGATAAAGTGAACTGGTCTCATTGCAGAACAGAAATAAAGATTTCCAGCATTGGTTACTTGAGTTTGCAGTTCTGACTAGAGTAATACAGCATTTCAACTTGGGGTATTACATTTCAATTTTCTATTTTTAGATCGTGAATACGCGAAGCGTTAAACGAGTCGTAGCATTTGGGTAAAAATTTTACTCGACCGCCTGTAAACTTTTCTTAGTAATTGCGCTGGCCAGTGCATAAGGCTTCAAACTTTCGAGGACTTCAAATGCATTTTAAAACAACAAGAGGTTACGCGTAGCCTATACTCGTACTGGCAATGTACGTTACTCGCGGGCGAACACTTCGGTAACAACAAGAATCAAATAAAACCAAAATTAGCTTCGCTTCTGCTTGCATGCGTGCGTATTCTCGTACAAAGATTTAACGCGATGCACAAATGAGAAACGAAAACGCGAAGAATAAAAATAAAAAAACGGATGGCAAACTTTACCTCGTTGCCGAATCCGTCACGGGTAAACAGCAACAAAGAAAACCCCAATTTGTTTCGCTTTGCTTGCAGAACGATGCCGATTGCACCGAATCCCAAGTATCGTGGGCTCAAAATTTTCTCGCAGTGCATGCGTGAGTATTTTCGTACCCAGATCTAACGCAATGCACGCGAAAACACGAAGGAAAAGAATAACGGAGGGCACGAGTAATCAGGGAAACGTTACAACACGGTAAATGTTGTTTATAAATGTGTAGACTGCGAGCAAGCTCTCTGGCTCTGGGGCATTCTTAATGTGGCTCCAAGTAGTCTTTGGGTCACACTTCTCTTTTTGAATACACTTTAACATAATCTTACTTTAGCTTAATAAATCTGAATTTGATACTAGATGTTAGGCTTGGATGAAAGTTTTGGACGATGTTCTTTTTGTGCTAATGAGCGTTGCTATAGCAACGGTAAACAAACATGGCGAAAAACAGTTTTTCCTAAATATCTTTCGATTTATGGGCTACCCGCGACAAGCGACTAAATGCGCTATAATCTACACAGTGTAGCACACTATATGGGAAAATTTCAAACAAATTAAACTGTACGATTTTAAATAAATCGCTAAACACTTTTAACATGTGTTTTTTCATGTTTGAAATAGAAGCTGTCAAAACATTCCATATCTCATACAAATTATCGTTGTATTACCACAGAAAGTTTCCTCAGACTTAAATTATTACTCCTTGCAAATAGCTCTGACTAACTCCTCGGCAATAAAGAGACCGAGCTTTTAATTCAAATGCAGTTTTAAAAGAGTGAAAACGTCAAGCAATTTTTTAGTGTTTACTCATCAATTATTTGAAACCCTGGGTGCCAGAGGTTTTTCTCGCGCTCTCATCCCATCTCTCTCATACTACGTACACGCCTCTAATGTCTCATATTCAGTTCGCCGCGAGAAAAAAAAAAACTACCCTGACTTCTCGCGAAAGCGTGCCGTGAGAGAAACTTTGGTCCCCAGGGTAATTCTTTGACTGCTCAATAAAAATACAAAAAGCTTAGATCGACCATAGGAACACAAACGCTTATTTTTGGAATTAAAAGGGGAAGTTAACATCTACTATAGTTGCTAATCGAGGGTATTTGCCATTTCCATATCGGTAAAAGGAAGCAAAAAAAAAAAAAAAAATTGGTAAAAAAAAAAAAATAAGAAAGAAAAAATGGCTAGATGTAGATGTAGATGTAGATGTAGATGTAGATGTAGATGGCTGGGAAAAATAAAGTTAGTATTTGAATTGCAGATTCACTGATTAATTAACCATTCATTATTCATATTTTCTTCGCGCATTTGCCACGAGGAAAGGGAAAGTGCAGGAAATCTCGGCAGTTTGTCCAATTTCAAACGAAATTTAAATAATAGTTTTACGTATGGATAACATTGAGGAATAAGTGCAGTCAGTTGCGTGAACATGAAGACCAAAACCTTGTTTCTGGCTCGATCCTTTGTCAACGCGCGGATAAATAGTGATGACTTTGAAACGTCGCGTGCAGTCTTCAGGTAAGAAAGATATAAAGTTTTCTTAACTGTAATTGCAGTCGTATGACAACTTGCAATTGGATGGTCGAATAGATAATTTACAGTTAATGCTGAAGACACTGCCTTGTCAATGCCATGTTTAACCGTTGCCTCTCAATAGAGTGTGGATTATACAACCGTTATATATGGTTCGAGGTACTCAAACATTGATGCTATATGCAGCAATTTTATTATGGCACAGTATCCAATGCTATCTGATATCAGTTTGCACTCGTATTACTTTTTAAATAGCTTTTACATTTTGTGCATTCTCAGCTCGATCAACTCACTGGATCAGCCGCTTCGTATGTTGTTAGTTTATATCGATATTTATTTTCCCTTTGTACCTTAGGTTACTCCGAAGTTTGGTTGAAGGTGAAACGTTCTGAACGATAAAATGCCTGCGGTCTCTCATTTGGTATTCTTCGGCTCATGAAGCCGGTTTCATGAGGTACGTATGCATTTTTTTTATAAATGTCTAAATCTCATTCTGTAAAATATTGCAACACAGAAGAGTACCGCTTGATATATTTCATTTGAATGGCCACACTCAGCATTTTATCCACCTGATAGTATAATAAACAGTACCACAGAAAAGTACTGCTCAATAGCTTTCATTTGAATGTGCACACTGAAGGATTTCATCCGCAGACTCAAAAGTTAGAACCACCTTATGTAGCACAATAAACAGTACCCCAGGAAGTTACTGCTCAGTAGCTTTCATTTGAATGGTCACACCTTACTAGGTTTTCATCAACAGACTCAAAAGTTAGAACCACCTTGCACAGCATAATAAACAGCACCACAGGAAAGTACTACTCAATAGCTTTTTTTGAATGAATGGTAACACTTTAGGATTTCATTCACAGACTCAAAAGTTAGGACCATCTTGTACAGCATAATAAACATCATCACTGTAGCTTTCATTAGCTCAGTTAACACCTTACCCAGCATGTACTAACATAATAGCTATCTCTTATCAGGTGAACGTCAGAAGTGAAATGCATGGGAACTCGCAACAGTGACACAATCAATCTCTACATTGATTATGTAATAGGTGAGTTGATTCCTTGATTTAAATAGATATGTTCAGTAGCATATTTGTGTGGTGAATATTCGAAGATGAGAGGAGAGAAGAGGGTTGATGGACATTGAGCCCGCGATATATAGTGGTCACCTGCCTTACCCATGGGGACGACGTTGGAGGAAGGAGAGGGTGGGGAGTTGGACGTGTTTTGGTAGGGCCGGCTAGAGTGGTTTTCACTTAAATACTCTGGCCAATCACAACAGAGGGAAACAACGCAATGAACCAATCAGAGCTCGAAGCAAATACACATAGCCGGCGGCAAGCGCGGGAAAATGCGTGCGAGCAAGTTACAATTAGTTTTGGTTTTATTCTTATTGGTCGAGAAAGTGGCGCGAGATATTTTGGCCAATCACAAAGCGTTGCAACCAAAGCAATTGCGAAATTACTTTTAACACTCAATTGGAAACTGCTCTATTCTATTAAAATATTCCCAATTCTTTTGACATAATGACTGGGAAAACATTGCGCCTGTACTAACAAGATGAGGATTAGACTGCAAAAGAAACTGAACGGGAAAAGAGCGAGTTTTTGGAATATTTATTGAAAAAATGCGGAACAAACATACAAACAATCTTACACATCTATTTTAATCTCGTACCCACATCTCCCACGGTCAAATTTCATCTCAGTACAAGCACGAGTGAGATCTGCGTACGCGATTACATCTATTTTGGATCACTAACAAAATTTATACCAGCAGGCCTTCTGTTCACACTGTTATCTGCCATCCAGGAAAGTTTCGGACCAAATATCTGTATGTATTGTACCTGGTTCAGAAGCGCGTCCAATTTTGTATCAGCGTTGACTTCAAATTCGTGCTGTACTCTGAAAACACCTTTCCTAACGTTTGGTGTAGATGTTATGGCGTAACCCGGTACTTTTGTTTACGGCTCCAAACTGTACTGGTACGCAACTTACACAGATCTAAACCATACCAGATTTTATACTTCTATAATAATCTACGTTTATTATTGAGCTTTAGCTTTATTACTTGCACAAGTTATTCACACTGTAACACACTAAACGCGTACGAAATTTCTCTAAAAATCCTAATTTTTTTAATTGCATTTTTCTCTCTAGCTCTGACACTTGCACAAACATCATGCTCTTTTATTCCGCGTGAAACCACCCTGGAAGTCCTAACTTTCTATGCGTGCGCATTTCACGTCAAAACGTTTTAACAGGAAATGCATTCCCTTCCGCCCGGGCATACACCTTATTCTAGAATGGCAGCCAATTTAGCACTCTTTTATATGTATGTTTGTTATCCCTCTTTGCCTCATGTCACGTGAAAATACTTTAGTAATTGACACATGCTGACGAAGCAGAGAGGGCTAATTAACATGGATATAAAAGAACAATGGTTGGTTCACACTATAAGCCACTGCATGTGTCTTTTGGGCTTCAATTTTCTTATTGATCAAGTGTGGGGTAGGTAAAGCTTGTCGTCGTTTTCAGGTTCTTTAAAATAGTCACGTTTCCATGGTAACAAAGTTTGTTTTAAAGTGCACTTATAGGATATACAAGAAACCCTATTTTGGAATAAGGTATTTTCGTTTCGTTTGGTTGATTATTCTTATAACGGCAAACTGAAGCGCCGTCATTACTAGATCAAAATTATTCTATTGTCTTACTGAACCCGTGAAACAAAGTGTAATGGTCAGTGACTATGACACTAAAATGGGCAAAAGAAAACAATAGATTTTGGAAGCAATAAAGAGTATTTAGTGGCGGATCTAGGGGAACCCCCCTATTCAACCCCCCCCCCCCCCTCTTCCCCGACTTATTCACTTTTCCCCTCTTATTCACTCCCCCTTCCCCTTACAACGTAGTCTGGATCAGCCCCTAGTAATACTCCATTATCTATTTCACAGGTTAAATAAAATTACACTAAAGTTGTGCTGCATTGTAGTAAAGAAAGATAAAAGCACTAAAGTTTCCCTTAAACACGAAGTTCCGGTATAAAAGGAGCCTGGCCAGGCCATTCTCACCTCCAGTCGTCAATCAACCATTGAAGCATAAACAACTGACAAAGAACATGCGTCATTACTAAGACCATTGCTATCACAATTTGGAAAAAAATTATGAAAGTTATATCAGAAGTCTTTATGAACTTCTATTTCTTTTTTTGCTTAGGTAAAATCTTGGTTTAATTCGGTTTTTGAAGCAAATTATATTTAAAGGACGCCAAGTTAACCACGTTTTGTGACTGAAAGACGCCTTAATTTGGGAAGAGCTAAGCTTTTAATACCAGAACTTCTTCGTGTTTAAAAAATAAAAACAAGTTATAACAACCCTTCTAAGCGTTCAAATCCTCGACATTGGCGTACATCTCGTTGTCGTAAATATGCATATTGATCAGCTCCTGTGGACGAAAAAAAGTAATGCAAAAAAGAAATAAGTGAGCAAATTCCGAGTATTACTCTTAATTGACATAAGTTAAAAGACGTCATGACTGTGTTACATTTGGTTGCGAAACCATGATTCAAAATCCGAATATTTGAAATAATTGTAATTACTCTTATAACTCTTAAAATGCCCTCTTGTCATTACCACAAAGCACAGAAATCTTACCTTGTGTTGATTTTCCATATTTTGGAGTTGTTTTGTTAAAGTAGTGAATGACGGTCTTGCTTGCGGTTCATTTTGCCAACAATTCATCATGATTTGATACCTGTGAATATAACAGGTCTTAATTAAGCGCTGGCCCAAACGGGAAGGCCGGCAAGTTTGTGCAAGTTGAACTAGTAATAACTTGCGACTCTGCAGGTGCGGATCCAGGAATTTCTGAAAGGGGGGGTCCGGGTGCATGTGCCCCGAAAAATTTTTCCGATTTTACCCTCTAAAACGCCATTTACGGCATTCCTGAGAGTCGAAAAGCGTTTGTTAAGTCAAAAACTTGACAATCAGTCAATTGGTCCAGAAGTGAAACAAGTACGTATAAAACAATTTTATTCTATTATTTTTATGAACCACATGGGAGACACAGGTCTGATAGGAGGGTCTCAATGGGGGTGTAGCAAACACGGTACACGGTTAAAAATTTCGCGATTTCACGGTGCACGCTTAATTTTTCTTCGGTACGGTTAACTAAGATTAGCATACACGTATTACTATTCAAAAATTCACAACAACAACAAATATTGTCCCCCTTTCTAAAGAGTGGCATTGATAATCGGGGGCACTGACGATACTGACCCCTGAAATAATGAAAAAGCAAATCTAGTCAGTCTAATCAGGTTCCAGGCACAAAAAAGTAGTAGAAATGCAATTTTTATAAAAAAAAAAAAAAACGTCTCCTGCAATGCATGTTGAAGGCCCCGAGAAAAACAGCCAAGGAAAACAACAAAAACATTAGTGTATTTTGGCAAAGTGGTGCTAAACAGTAAAAACGAATATCAGAATTAAGACAATGAATTATTTATTGTTCATGTTATTTTTTGAGCATCTGAGAGCTATTTGCTTTTTTTGATTGTTTCCATCATAGTTTAGCGATCTCCCTCTACTAACTATGTTTGCATTCTTATGAGTTTTAACTATGGGCACAACGAAATATGTACTTACATTTCTAACGGTGATTAAACATCAAACTTTGCCCAGGCCTTGACTTGTCTTCCCGATCTTGTTATTACTGGCTTGTTTGTTACATAATCAGGTTCGTCATCGGAAAACAAACTATCGTCTGAGTCCGTTTCATATTCCTCGCCGAAATCACAATTTGAGTTGGATACCTGAGTTGACTGAGTTGCGTGGACAACTTCGATGGTACAATCATCAACAAAGCTGATTAAAGATACGCCCTCGGGCACGGGTACATTCGGGCCTTCAGCATCTGTCTTATCTGGGAGATCGATATCTGCGCTTATTTCTTGATCACGTCTAAAGAATAATCTTTTTATAGAATCGGCTCGCTTTGTATAGACGGCAGGAGGCAAAGCTCCTACTTTATCCTTTGTGGTCTCAGATCGGACAGTTCTTTGCCTCACAGGGTGAAAGTTGTCAACCCATCCCCGCATTGCATCTTCCTCCCTATTGGAGAGCGTTTTGGATGGGAGTGGCGACATAAACTTGATGTCACCGAGCAACATTCCTGTTTGGGGAACTGGATAATAGGACGCTGGATGGGTGAAGTACTTTGCCGCCCATTTAGAAACTCGTTTAAGAGATTCTTTTGCTATAGTGCCAAAGTCCATGGCGTACTGAAGAGTACTAAATGTCTCATTCTTAAAGTGTGACACTGCATGCAGATTTTCTACTTCAGTTGTTAACAATGTTTTGAAAACAACGTTGTACTTGAATTCTGGATTTACTTTTTCGAGATTTATCATAAGATTGGTCATACCTTTCAACAAAAGCTCAATTGAGGTCTGCGTTTTTTTGGAAACAGTTCCTTGAGGACCATTTGTCGACGCATCTTCCTTTAGTTGATTACTTTCCTTGACTTTGCGCACTGTCGATTGAACGTATTGGTATACTTTACGTACATTCGACACCACCAATTCTGGAGTCATTTGCGCAGGAGTGCTTCCTTTACACGTAATTCTAAAACTGTCATAGACCACATACATAAAATAATTGTTCAGAGTTTAGGATAAGCTACAAACAACAGATCACAACACGGTTATCTGAACAAAAATAATTCACGACACACGGTTAATTTTTTCCCTTTTTCACGACACACGGTTAATTTTTTGGATGTTTCACGCCACACGCTTAACCCCATTGAGACCCTCTGATAGGGGGTCCGGACCCCCCCCCCCCTCCGACCCTCCCCCTGGATCCGAAACTACTCTGTTTGCCAAGGACTTGCGCGTTATTGCGATGGCTTGCGATGAGTTGCGTTCACTTTGATCGAGCACAAATTTGTCCGCAAGCAGGTGCAAGTACTGTCACGGTTTTGCCACCCGAAAGCTTTGCTTTGGTATGATCGCTTGCACAAGGCTGCAATGAAATTACTTTTTTACAACTTGCGAACAACCTTGCGAGCTCGTTATTATTATTTTTATGAACTCTTTTAACTAGAAAAATGAATACTTCTTGAATCACGTACACAAGAATGATATTTCATATAGGTGGTTTTCATGTTACGTCATCGCCGCCATGCTGGTGGACATAAACAATAGTTCTCTCATTAGCTCCTTTTGTTCGTCCACCAGCATTTGTTCGTTTCACTATTGTTATCTATGTCTCTAGAGATTGATTGCAAACCACCTATATTTCGTATATAAATATGTATATATATATATATATATATATATATATATATATATATATATATATATATATATAATATATATTTCTCTTAAGTTTTTTTAACTAGGGTTTTTAATATTTTGTAAACATTGTAAATTTATGGTTGATGATTTAATTAAGGATCAATAATTGTAAACGTAAATTTTTTTTGAGAATTTGTTAATAAAGATTACTATTTCATTTATTATTATTATTATTATTATTATTATTATTCCCTGCAAATAGCTCTGACTAATTCCTCGGCAATAAATTAAAGAGATCGAGCTTTTCATTCAAATATTTAATGATAATTTGTGAGATCTATGGAATGTTTTGACCGCTTATATTTCAAACATGAAAAAACACATGTTAAAAAAATGTTTCAGCGATTTATTCAAAATCGAAAAGTTTAATCTGTTTGAAATTTTCCCATTTAGTGTGCTACACTATGTAGATTATAGCGCATTTATTCACTTGTCGCGGGTAGCCCAAAAATCGAAAGATATTCTGGAAAAAGAGAAGCCAGTAAAAAAGGAAGTGTGACCCAAGACAAACACCAATTACTGTTTGGCAAACAGTAATTGGTGTTTGTCTTGGTTTTTCTTTGCTACGCTGTGGAATGGAAAATTTCTCGACTAATCCGGCAGGAATAAAACCAAAATCAGTTATGACTTACTCAAGAGCTTTTCACGCCGTTTTGTATTTTTCATTCCTGATTGCTTTATTCCCTTTTTTGCGTCTGTTATAACTGGCACTGCTGTGATTACCCTCACCTCCTCCAACACAGTAATCCACTTATAAGGTCCACAGCGTACAAGTCGGTTGGTTTTCTTTTACAAAATACTCCTCGACTTAAACGCTAAGTTGGAAATCTTCGTATAAAGAGAAAGAACAGTTTTCTTCTAATAATCATTACTTCATGATTTAACGGCATAAAGACAAATATATTGTGTGCATGTTATTTACAATTCATCATCCACGTGTTGTGGCTTAGGCATCCTGAATCCTTGCTGAAGCAAGTTGGCAATTTCATTGCCATTCTTCCGTGGATATGGTGAACCCCCTGCAAAAAATAAAAGAGAATAACTTCGCATTTTAGGTTGCAACCGCAGTACAGTCTATAAATGTGTGACTTTTTAAAAGTCATGGAGGTCTTAAAGAAAATGCGATATCACACTACTAGTGTTTCAACATGTACGAGTCATTGAGTTCTAACAAAGACTGGTTTTAATGACCAAATAAGGTAATACATGACAGCTGAATTACTAAGTATAGTCACGCTTGACCTGTCACGTAATATGGTAACAACTAGCAACATAACGACATAACGGCGTGGTCACGCAAATGAAAAACACAATATATCGATGTTTTGTCACCAGTGTGAATAAAACAAGAGGGGGACATTGGGGGGCTCTGACCACCGCAACACCGCAAAAAAAATTACCGAACACCGCATCACCGCAAGAAAAGTCGACGAAACACCGTCACCGCAATATATATTTTTGTCAAGTTACTTATAAATGGAAAAGGCCTAGGATTGGCGACCAGCAGCGTATTGAAGATTAACTAGACAGTATTGGACTACTTTTTGTTACAAATTAAACATAATGGTACGTGCTTTTCATAAATAAGTACGGAATAAATAACATATAGAGGCTAAATTTAGGGTCAAACAGGAAACGGCAACACCGCAGATAACTTCGTTCCACCGAACACCGCAGACTTTATAGCGCAAACATCGCACACCGTAGGGTTTGAGATCACCGCAACACCGCAAGCTGGGGATTTTATTCACCGCAGCACCGCATAAAAAAAATTAGCAACACCGCAACACCGCAAATCCCCAATGTCCCCCTCAAACAACATAACGACAAAATAGGAACATAATCACATGAAGATAACGACATAAGAAAAAAAACTGATCGTTTTTTATGTCGTTGTGTCCATGTTGTTATGTCGTTATGCTACTGTGAAACAGGGCTCAATTTAATAAAACTTTTACAAGTGTAATTTACAAGTGTAGCCATTGTTTCAGAGCTTGAAAACAATAGCTACACTTCTAAATTACACTTGTAAAAGTTTTATTAAATTGACCCCAGGTTTAAGAAACTAGCTTTTTTTAACCTGCGACCAGGCCTCCTTTTTTTCGGAGAGAAAATCGGAGGAAGCGTGGGGAGAGAAAAATCGGGGCCAAAAAGAGATGCCTGATCTCAGCTTAGTTCTTTAACGTTCCATTACGTTCGTTTATTCCGTTAAATCGTCCAAATGTGAACAGCCATGTTGACTAACAAAACACAAAAGCATCTGGCAAAAGTCAACGCTGATTGGCAAATAGAATCAGGTGATTAGCGACGTTCAATGCCATGACGTCATTACTGATGTCATCATGACATGGCTCACATAATTTCACCTTACATAATTTCAAATTCATATTTTGAAATAATTGAAAAATAAAGATATAAAAAGGGAAAGGAATCTACGCCTTCATCTTTATAAAAATTAAACTTACCTATTGTGAAAATCTCATAAAGAACAATTCCATAACTCCATCTGTAAGAAAACGTTATCTGTATTAGCTAGGAAGTTGACACAAACGCTAACCCTCGCGTGGCTACTCTAAAAATACCGGACACGCGTGTCTGTTCACGTAGACTGATCCCGAAATATTGTGGATTTCTGAACACCTTCGTTTCTCTGATATGTAAGCTCGGCAAACCTCGGACTAGATTGGGCACTTTGTTGTGCTGATTCAGAGGGGTCATGAACAAAACACCTGACAGAGATCGGAAGACCTGAAGATAATAATACACATGGGATTAGAAAAACAAATTGGCGGATAATATTGTATTTGTTGACGAAGAACTATTGACGTCTTGTTGTCACGTAACCATGTTATTAAAAAAAGTCAGTTTCAGGATTGTTTTCTGATCTGGATTAAAAGAACAAATTATTACTCATGCGCGAAGCGGGATGAGGTAAGGTTTCGGCTCCGTTTTTCTTGTTATTATTTTTATTATTATTATTTTTATTTTTTGTGTCACGATTTTGCATGCAAATTTATGCACGCATATTTTAAGTTGTGCACTTCCGGTTCATGTCTTTGCCATTTACACTTCCTGTTTAGTGGCTTCCGGCTACTGTCACTTCCGGTAAAAGAGCGTTACTCAGGTGTCACGACAGCATATCCTACAACCCTACATACGTTACTATGTTCACATTTGGTATATATAAGACTTAGAAGAATCACTGGCTTCATTGTGGTACAGCCTTCATTTCCAAAACACTCAATAGTAAACAACGTGGTTTGCAGGAACGATGACTGAATGAAAGGAGCAACTTATCTCCACATCGGACATCTTCCAGATCAGTTCTTATCATGTTTAAAATATATCATAAAATTTTCTTACGTATGCGCATGAATAAAGGCTGCTTGGAGCCTCTTGTTAAAAAAAAAAACAATCTTCAAAGTTCAGTTAGCATAAAATATTATGTAACGTGTATTCCAAACTGATAATAATCGCTCAGGTTATGGAGCTCTCGATTATTACTTCAATATTCGTTTTATATTGATTATATTCCGTTTTAAAGAATAGAGAGAATAGATAAGTAGTAATCGAGAATGCATCAGATTACAATTCAGCAATGAATTTACTCACATGTCGCTCTTGGTGGTATACTTTCCAAACATCAATGCTTCATATGCAGTCCACTTCACTGGCAGACGTCCCTAATGGTTACAACATTACATACAGAAAATTTATGGTCGATTTAAAAAAAAAATGCGTTTCATTCTTTATTTGATTGCTCCAAGTCGATCGAAAACGACCAGAACCAGCCGCCATCTTGCTTTTAGAGCCCGCGCGCGACCTTCCTGACCAGCGGATTGAAAAGTGAAACGAGCGACTTCGAGCAAGTCTAACTTTTCATCGATGAAAAAACAGTAGTAAACTGGTTCCTCCATTTTTACTTATTTAGACCGAACAAATTAACCAAATTCTGTTTCAGTCAGAAATTGGGGCAGTACGCATATCTCTTACAAGGTCTTTTCTGATTTGCTGAGAAAACAATAGAATAAACAACACAACAATGGACCGTAGCCCTGAAAACAATAGAGCTGCGTCATACCCAGGTCCAATGAAATTAGAGGTTGTTAAGAGCTATGGTATCTGCAGAAATTACCTGAGGTGAATCAGTCTACCTTTTTTATTCGTTCGTTCGTTCGTTCGTTCGTTCGTTCGTTCGTTCGTTCGTTCATTCATTCATTCATTCAAGCCCAATGCGTTTACCAGGAGATTCCAAGTGCAGAACTTTTTGGCGAAAAAATTTAGGACATTTTACTGCAAGAATCAGCCCTAAAGTTTTGTCCAATTTCACTTATTTATGACGTGTTACCTTCGTCCTTTTTTCGTAAATGTTTTCCTCTTGTACATCTCTGGCCATTCCAAAGTCTGTCACCTTACACGTTTCTCTCTCTCCAACCAACACGTTACGAGCCGCAAGATCTCGATGAATGATCTGCAACATGCAGTTTACCAATCAGTTAACATTTAACGCCCGGAAGAGGTATCAAATATCTCATATAAACATAATATGGGGATTTCTATCGAATAACGTGTTAAACAGGGTAAATGTCATAAGTACTTTTTTCTATCTTTTGATCAGAACTAATAACTAACTAATAACTAATAACTAATTCATTTGCTCAAATTCAAAATGCTATTAGAATACCGACAGAAAAATACACCGTTATTCCTTGAAGAAAGAATAAATCATAGAGAGGGTTATGTCACTTTCTTTACACTGGAGAGATGAACTTGGAAAACAAGGTCAATTTCGTCATAAATGCGTCCATTTTTATCCTGGGCAACCGCAACCGCAACCGCAACCAAAAAACAATTATAACAATTAATAATCATGCATGTAATATTAGTATCGGCAAACTAGTATTACAACATTACTTATTTTGTAAAAAAATCGGATTTTAGGGAAAATATGACGAACAGTCAGCTATACCCCCATGTCTCGTCATCATTTACCATGGATATACATTCATTAAAAGGGAGCTAACTATGATTAATATATACCAGTTGATAGTGTTTTTCGCGCGCTCTGATTAGCTACTCAAACTATGGGTGGTATTTTCTATTCATCTCCCGAAATTGTCCTGGATTTCGCGCACGAATTTCTTCCCCCATCTTTCAGAAATAAAGTAACGGATTGCGACTGGTTATTCACTTGTGTGGTAAATACTTAAACAATATTAATCATTGACTGTTGTGTCGGTGAAAAAAGGTGGATATTGCGCGAGCCGCGAAAAGGCGAGCGCAATATCCACAATTATTCACCTCCACTTCAGTGAATAATTGTTAATTATACTGTCAGGTGCTCTTATAAATGGACCAAATGGCTTCACTTACAGATCTTGAGGACAGGTAACTCATTCCATCGGAAATTTGCCACGCAAACCTCATCAGCTGTTGCGAAGTCAGACTTGTTTTAGGCTTTACATCCGGGTCTTTGTAATAAGTGTCATTTAAACCACGACTCTTTCTCAGGAAACCAAGGAGATCTCCAAAAGGCACGTACTCGATCAAAACTAACAATGGTTCTATGGGATATAAAAGATCGACAAAAGTGTTAGATGTATTTTTTGGGGGACGGAAGTGGTACTAAAGAAATCGTGTCATAAATAAATACGCAGCGACATACTGCTGCGTATTTATTATATTTTAATGGCAAATACAGTAAAGAAATTTAAGAAACGAGACAGGCTATAAGAATGGTCAACAAAAAGGGTAGCAATTAACACAATACAAGGAAAGACCAGCACCTACATGAGCATAACAAGGTACCTGTAAATAGTAATTTGCTGATAAAGTCCCTCATTTGTGTATTGCGTTGGGCTCCCTTCATGCTTTGTAAATAGTTAGCCGTGGCTAGCTGACATGTTTTCTTTTAACCCTATTCGGCCTGGGGGGGGGGGGGGGAGGGGGGCACAAAGTGCCCGCGCTAACTTTGAACGTTCATAACTTCTTTAATATGTATTCAAACGCCATCAAACTTTGTAACTTTTCCTAAAATTTATCTGGCAACAATTTTATATGACAATTTTTTGACCACGTGACTTGATGTTTCCATGGCAACAAGATTTTGACAGCCATGTTTTTTGAAATTTGCATATTTGTACCTTTGAATGAAGAAAAACAATGTTTATTGGTATAACTTTTGTATTTTTACGTAATTTAGCGTTTATTTATTGGTTTTGATTAATTTTGAGTCAATTTGGACGGTTTTTAAGAGGTTTTAAAAAATTTCAGAAATCCAAGATGGCGGATCCAAGATGGCGGCCGTATAACTAATTACCTAATAACTACGTCATATGACGTCATCGTTCCATTGTGCGGACCGCAAAGGAGACAGTTTCGGACGTACTATGTACCCTCTAGGTTTCATTGTCGTAGCCTTAATGTTCTTGAAGTTACGAAGGGGGGGGGGGGGCACAATGTGCACCCCCCAGGCTCAGGAACTCAAAAAAAGCCCAGGCCGAATAGGGTTAATGATTGAAAGAACCTTGTAGAGATCTTGGTTAATCAGTTGCACAGAAAGTCCGAAAAAAGTTTGAACGAGGTTCAACGAACCGAAGACCGTTGGTGCGACTACCGTTGCACCCCCCCCCCCCCCTCCCCTCCCCCTGCCCCCCCCCCCCACCCCCCACGCCCCACCTACTGATGTTACTAAAATCACTTCAATCGGCCGATTTCACACTGAAAATAACTGAAATGCCAATAAGAATAATTTACCAGTTTCAGTGGTGCACCCCAGCAGTTTGATTACATGTGGATGTGGTTTAAGCGTCTTCATTACTTCCAGCTCTGATAACAAGTCCTTCCTGTCAGACTGGGGAGCACTGGCTAAAAGTTGAGAATAGAACAGACGTCTTCGTTGATAATTTCTGTGCCGAATCTAATGTTCTTTGTGAATATTTATTTCAGAAATCGCCCAAAGTGCAAATAAACTTCGAATTCGCTTTTTCTTTCAAAGAGTTATTGAACATATTACCAAAACTACCAAAAACAACAATTGCATTGTATTGTATTGTATTGTATTGTATTGTATTGTATTGTATTGTATTGTATTGTAACAAAATGTTTAATTATATATTTTACAACTCTAACATAAAATATTTTCAATTTTCGCATTCTTTCGGTGCATCCAAGATGGTGTCATCATATCCGCTACTTTGGATGACTTCGTAGATCTCCAGAAGTGTCATAACCCATAATATTACCCTAATCTTGTAGATCACATCATAGGCTATGTATTAAGGGTAAAATATTTCGGAAATATTGTAACACTGCAAAAAACCAAGTGAAGGCTGTAACCACCCCTCACCCCCGCACCCCCTTTTGTACCACGGTTGGGGTGTAAGTTTGATGAACGTCCGAAGGTGATAATACACGAGGGTTGAACTGCACGATCATATGCATTTACAATTGATTCTAACAATTATTTTAAAGTTTTATATATTTACAAGTTTCAGTTCTGAAGAAAAGAATCATCAGTTAAGATTTAACAGTTAAAATAAAAAAAAATGTTTTGATCTTTTTCTGAAAATTGATAGTTTCCGTGGAACCAGAAATATTGGATACAGCAAGACAGAAAATAGCTTGTGTACCATGAAAAAGTATTACGCGAGTCATAGACAATGAATGCATTGAAGGAATTTTCGACCAGCGAAACAACGGTGATCAGGCAGTAAGCAATAGTTTGTTCGATATTTTGAGCATTAGGATTAAACAGGCTGGACCAGCTGCATTCATTTATTGATGCGTTCAGTTTTTGCCGTTTTCCCGATAGCCCTCTTTCATGATCGATAATACTGATCGTGATTTTGTGTAAACGCCAGTCGGAGAGGGGCTTTATGTCTCGTATTTTCATTAAACAAACAAGATGCAAACAATCACAAACAATTAACCATCTGTTACTCTCTTTTCTTATCGAAAACAATCGTCACCCACTAAGTACTCTTTTCCTCGCACTCTGGGAGCATCTTGCTTGCAGTTATCGTACAAAAAGATATTATGTTTGGTTACCTTATTCTTCATTCATGCAAAACTCTATTTTTTCCGTCGACTGAAAATATGAAAGAAGAGTTAAAATACAGACATTCGGTTTAAGCCAGGCGGAAAGCTATAAAAATATCCTGGCCTGCTCTTCGTAAAATTAAAGCAACTACTATTAATTTGGAAACAAAAACCGAAAAAAAAACCCGTAATATTAGTATATTTGTTTGCAGCTTGTTTCTTCAATTGGTTTTCTTCCGTGTTCAAACGTATTGAAGAGCTTTATAAGCCCAGTAGATAGCGATGGGCTGAACACAGATCATTTATTTACTCAATACGTCTTCGCTCAATAATGTATTACCGGACCTTTTTCGACTACTTTTTCATTCACGCATGTTCAGTAGTGATCCCCGGGGGTTATTAAAATGGGCGCTATATATCAGCTAAACGCTAGTAATTTTTGGTTTTAAAGCGCAAGTCAGCAATAATTTAGTTTTAGTTTCAACAGTTGATGGGATTGTTTATTGAAACTGCCCAAAAATGTCAGGAGCGCCCAGCAAATCGTATCGGTGAAATATCTCTTAATTGATTAGACTAAAAACTAAAATTCTTTTTAGTAAAATATCGACTCACACTTTCGTAACCGATCGAAGCATTCTGCATTTTATTACCCCTTCTCCTTAATTAATTAATTAATTAATTTATTTATTTATTTTTTATTATTAATTAATTTATTTGTTGTTGTAACTAATCATAAATCATCCATTCCTTATTTTCTTATCTATTGATATTCATTTATTTTATAGTGAGCTTCTGTCACTGTTTAGTGCGCAGCAACCCGCCACGATTAACTCTAGTTATTTGCGGGTTGCTACTATATTTTGTTTTATTATTTGAAAAATAAATTGTTGTTGTTGTTGTTGTTGTTGTTGTCGCTTTGGGTACGAAATACTGTCAGCTAGGATTTTCGGAAAAGTGAAAGCAGGTGGCTAATTCGAAAAATAACATTCTTTTTCCTATTTATTTTCTGCTGCTAAAAGATCCGAAGTGATCAGAGTAAATTAAATAATTGTATCAGTTTTATGGAAAACAGTAGAACGCCATTTCAAGCGTTTTCGCCAAACATTCCTCGCTGGGAACCACTGTTCAAAGATGTACCAGGGGAACCTGAAGCGCGAACGATAAGCGAAAAGCAAAAAATGAGATGACGGATAAAATACACTCAAGTACTTTTATAATATATTCCAACATTTCGTTAAAAATTCTACATATTATTTACACGTTCCATGTCAGGTCTAAAGAAAGGTATTATCAGTTAAAGCATAAAATTAAAAAAAAAAAATGTTCTTTTGATCTTATTTTGTAAATAAGTTTCTAAATAGTAATCACAATCTTTTCGTTCACTTGTTTTAAAGCACAATACGGATTCTAAAGGATTACCGGATTTAAAATTACCCAGAACACTTCAAGAGGCTTTTAAGACCTCGACGATAGTTCGCACTGAAAATAAAACAGATACAAGGGTTCATCGCACAATTTGAGAGCGACATAAAGAAGGCGATATTCCGGTAAAGTACAAGCTTACAATATGGCAATAATCTGTTCCATGCAAAACACGTTAGCAAACTAATAATTTTCAAGGGTACCCTACACAGTAAAAAAACTAAAACAATAGCAGTGGCCATCTTTATGGCGTTTCTGTTTCTTCTCGCACGTTGTTCTCTAGCGCTGACCGACATCTCGCCAGGAATCTTCTGTAACTTGAGCTTAATAAGGATGGTTGAGTAAAGTATAACCAGCAAGGCTGTGGGAATATAAATAAATACAACATACGTTGAAATAAGGTAATATGCCTGCGACGAGGAATCTTTAAAGACTTCATTCCAATGTAAACGGCACTGTTGTTGTCCCGCTGGGTTTTCAACAAGTTTGAGGGCGAATAAGTATGGCGAGAAGACTGCCATAGCCACTATCCACGTGCCGAGTATAAAGAATGGACACCGCTTTGACTTGATGAGTGGAGAACGGAGGGGAAATACAACAGCTCCAAATCGATCCACTGCTATCAGAACCAAGCTCTGAATAGAAACTACCATAGAACTATTGACTACAAACGGGATCAGTTTACACAACAACTGGCCAAAAGGGCTACTGATAAGCCAGGAATCCACGTACAAATTTGTCAGTCCCCACGGAAACATGAATATTGGATACAGCAAGTCTGACATGGCCATGTTTACGATGAAAAAGTTGATCGGTTTTCTCATGCTCTCCGTTTTATAAACAATGAACCCGATAAAGGAATTACCGAGAAGCGAAACAACAAAAATCAGGCAGTAAGCAATGGTTTCCCCAATTTTCTGTGCTGTGGGATTAATCAGACTGGAACAGCTCGATCCATTCATCGTTGCGTTCATGTTTGCCGTTTTCCCGGTAGCTCTCTCTCTCTCTTCTTAGAAATTGAACTTCTATAGCAGCAAGCGCTGCTCTATTTAATGCCACCTTTATGCGGAATTACCATACGAAGCATCGCGTGCGAGAAATAAAAAAAAAAAATTAATTAATTAAATAGCCAGTACACCCCCACTTGTCAAACTATTTTTCGCTACAGAAGTTATTCTGTAATATCCATCGAAAGCTGTTACCTTATTGTGTGTAAAGAAGTCGTTTGAAATTTTTCGATTTGGAAACAGCGACAACACTCGATGCTCCTTTGCGAATTTTACCTATAGATTTTTCATTTTATTCACACGTATAAAATTGCAATAACGTAGACAGTTACAATATAGTTAAAGGTTGTCAGGGGTAGTCATTAACAGTTTAAACCTTTGCGTACATCTCATTGACGTACATTTGATTAGCTTCTGTGGACGAAAACAAAAAACAATGAAAAAATAAGTCAAAATATCCGCCCAATTAGATGTACTGTTAACTGATGGACATCAGTGAGATAACGTCATCACCGTGTTAAATTTGGGCGAGAAACCACAAATCGAAATCCGAATATTTGAAAGAAGAATTTTTGACGTCATGATCGAAAATAGTTAAATCCAAGATGACAAAGTCTCCGTCCACGCGAAATTTGGCGCTTTCGTTAAAATGTTTTTTTTTTTTTGCATTTCATGTTCTGTCCACAATAATACGCCTAGAAAACGAGACGCAGCCGCCTCCGGAACGGAATCGTTTTAATTATCCAACTTTTGAAACTGCATCCGTGTAGACAACAAAAACGCGGACCTTTTGTATGAGCCACGGTCCACACAAACTTTGGTAAACGCCTCCGTGTGGTCAATATATATGATATAGCTGATGATGTAAGTTCCCGTGATGTTCAAGGCTGGTACCCGCATTTTTACTACTGTTTTCAAGTGGACTGAAGTAAAACTGTTCAAAAACGATTGTGTGGACGGAGAACGTTTGTTTCGCAAACTTTACAAAACACATTATTTAAAAATCCGCGTAGTGTGGACGTGGGCTACACGCGATGGCCTTATTTATCCCCTCTTGTAATTACAACAGAAATGTTATCTTGTGTTGATTGTCCATATTTTGGAGTTGTTATGGTAAAGAAGTGAATGATGGTCTTGCTTCGATTCATTTTGAAAACAACTTATCGTGATTTGATACCTGTGTATATAACAGATCTTTCTTATAAGCCCTGACCACACGAGAAAGCATGTTATCGCAAGTTGGAAATAAAAAAAAAATAATTAATTAGCCAGTACACCCCTAACTTGTCAAACTACTTTTCATTACAGATAATATTCTCTAGTATTCCTCTAAAGCTGTTACCTTATTGTGTGTAATTTTGCGATTTGGAAACAGCGACAACACTCAATGCTCCTTTGCGAATTTTAAGCCTGCCGCACACTTGAGGAAAGTGCTGAGCAAAATTCCTCGCGAGGTAGTTAGCTCAGCTGTTTCTTCAAGTGTGCGCTAGAGGTTTTGTGAGTTTTTCGCCTCGCGAGGTCGTGAGGCCAATATCTGTCGTGTTTGATATTTTTTTGCCTCGTGAGACAAATTCCTCATCGTGTGCGGGCGCCGCGAGAATCTGGCTAAGCGAAATTAATCGATTAGCCAATGAAATTGGATGGCGAGTTCACGTGATTTCAAGCTCGACATTCAAGATGGCGGACGACGAGATGTTAGCATTTCTCCCAGCTCTGCTTATCCTGCGACGGATCCGTCGTAGGAGAAGAGCTGGCCACAAAAGGCTATGGGCAAGGCAGTGGATCTTACGAAGCCAACGACAAGTGTTTTTTTATTATTTTTGTTTTATTTGGCTCAGCCAGATTCTTGCGGCGCCCGTACGCGATGAGGAATTTGTCTCACGAGACAAAATATCAAACACGACAGATATTGGCCTCACGACCTCGCGAGGCGAAAAACTCACAAAAATTCCAGCGCACACTTGAGGAAACAGCTGAGCTAACTACCTCGCGAGGAATTTTGCTCAGCACTTTCCTCAAGTGTGAGGCAGGCTTTACAGATAGATTTTTCATTTTATTCACACGTATAAAATTGCAATAACGTAGACAGTTATTGTTGGCGTGCCTTAGCGAGGCAGCCGCCTATTCTTTACAATAGCGGAAAAAATACAATGTAAGATCAAAAGCATGCGCAGTCGATTGGTTTTCTATTATCCGGGGTATCCATGCCATCCGGGGTATCCACGCCATCCGGGGTATCCACACGGCGATGACTTTACGAAAGTTCTACACACTGAGTTCGAGTAGATTTCCAGATTTCGAGTAGATTTTCAACGAGGAATGCAGGAGATTAATGTGTGAAAGTCGCTTTCTTTCAAGATAATTAACTTGAAAAGCGAAAGAAAATCTTTTATACATATTTCCTTTCACGAAACTTGTGTTCTCTTCGTAAGTTACTGTTCTGAGCTGACCGCTCCCAAATGTAAATATTGCCAGATACAAGAGGAAAATACGCCGCTCGGGGTGATGTCAATGATTGTTTATGACATGATATCTGTAATTCTGATCTACAAGGCACCAGAAAGTGCTTAAAGCGGCAAAATGGTGTTTCGATGAAGGTCCAAATCGTAATGGCATTTATTTTGAAGCGTCAACTATTTTAAAACGTTCTTTCGATGAAGATCCAACTTGCTGTGGTATTTATTTGGACGCGCCAAGTATGTTTAAGCGATTACGCTCGCCAAAAAAATAACATTAACATGCGGGAACAGTATTGTGTTAATTAATGCACTTAAGCTTATACTTTTCCTTTACCTCCACAAAGAAAAAAAAAAACAATTTAACTCAGAACCACCATTTTACCTCAACAGGGGAGGAAAATTTTGACTCGGCGTCGAATATTTTGCCTCAACGAAAATCTGCTGTCTACCCCTTATGCACTTTCATTTCTCGTGAAGTTATAGCCCATATAATTTCATTTTATATCTTATTTATTTCCAACGCCAGCACTCACTTTCACATTGAAACTCCTAGTAATATAATTAAAGGATGCAGTTATATCCGTGTAGACAGTTATAATATAATTAAAGAATGCCAGGGGGTAGTCATTAACAGTTTAAACTTTATCGCAATTTTCTCGGCGTTTGCGTCATCTCATTGACGCAAATGTGCATATTGATTAGCTTCTTTGGGCGAAAACAAACAAAAAAAACACAATGTAAAAATAAGTCAAAATATCCCAATAAGATGTTTTGTCAACTGACAGACATCAGTGAGGAAACGTCATCGCCGTGTTAAATTTGGGTGAGAAACCATAAATCAGAATCCGAATATTTGAAAAAAGAATTTTTGACGTCATGAAAATAATAAAATCCAAGATGACTTACAAAGTCTCTGTCCACGCAAAATGTTGCGCTTTCGTTCAAAATGCTCTTTTTGCATTTTCATGTTCTGTCCACAATAATACGCCTAGAAAAAGAGACGTAGCTATCTCCGTTTTTTCTGTCTACGCATCCGTGTAGACAGCAAAAACGCCGACCTTTTATGAATATATGCGCCGCGGTCTACACAAACTTTGGTAAACGCTTCCGTGTGGTCAATGTCACACTAGAGACGGACAAATCGTCTGGACGGACAAGTCGTCTCAGACGGACAAGTCGTCTTAGTGAGAAAACGGGACGAACAAAATTTTGGATGTAAAAGTCGTCTGATTCTGTCCGTCGATTTGTTCGTCTAGACGGATAAGTCGTCCGAAGTCCGACTTAAATTCACACCAGACGAACAAATGGTTGTTTCTCGGTCCCAGTACTCGCTAACGGGAAAGGAAATAGTAAAGGGAGTGACGGTTTATGGGAAAATCAAAATGACGGATGGGAAGCAAGGTAACCAAGCCTGTTAGTGCCAGGCCCCTTGCTTTCAAAATCGTCTGTGTGTTCGTTCAGATATGAATTTCCGGTGACCAACACAAGGTGAGTTGTCCGTCTAGAATTCACATTACACGAACAAATCGTCGGACGACTTGTCCGTCCAGACGATTTGTCCGTCTTCTAGTGTGAAATGGGCCAATATATATGATATAGCTGATGATGTAAGTTCCCTTGATGTTCAAGGCTGGTTCCTACTTTTTTCCTAAATGTTTTCAAGTGGACTGAAGTAGAACTGTTCAAAAACGAACGTGTGGACGGAAAACCTTTGTTTCGCAAAATTTTCAAAACACATCATTTAAAAATCCGCGTCGTGTGGACGGCGGCTACACGCGATGGTCTTATTTATCCCCTCTTGTAATTAGCACAGAAATCTTATCTTGTGTTCATTTTCCATATTTTGGAGTTGTTTTGTTAAAGTAGTGAATGGTGGTCATGCTTGCGGTTCATTTTGCCAACAATTTATCATGATTTCGATACCTGTGAATATGACAGGTCTAATAATTAAGCCCTGGCCCAAACGGGAAGGCACGTTTTTGCAAATTGAACTGCGACTCTGTTTGCACAGGACGTACGCGTTATTGCGATGGCTTACGATGAGTTGCGTTTACTTTGATCGAGCACAAATTTGTCACGGTTTTGCCACCCAAATGCTTTGCTTTGGTATGATCGCGTGCACAAGGCTGCAATGAAATTACTTTTTTACAACTTGCGAACAACCTTGCGAGCTCGTTATTATTATTATTATTATTATTATTATTATTATTATTATTATTATTATTATTATCATTATCAAGCCACTACAACAGGCAGCGAGGAGTGAGAGAGCAGAGGCGCTCCAAGACAGGGCAATGCATATCAGAGAGGTAGCTCCACAGAAAGTTCAGCGAGCACTCGACCTTGCTGCGGAAAAAGGGTCATCAGTTTGGCTGACAGTACTCTCCCTTCGTGAAATGGGTTTCAACCTAAATAAGAAGGAGTTCCGTGATGCAATTAAACTGCGCTATGATTGGCCAGTTGATGATATCCCGTCCACTTGTGTATGTGGCGACGTTTTCACAGTAGACCACGCAATGATATGCAAGCGAGGTGGTTTCGTTGTCCAACGTCACAATGAGCTGAGAGATTTAGAAGCCGAATTTCTGGGTATGGTATGTAGTGATGTTGAGATCGAGCCTGTTCTTCAAGATATTTCGGGAGAACAACTGGGAAGGGGTTCAAATCGAGCTCCAAATGCGAGATTAGGTATTCACGCACGCGGGTTCTGGGAAAACCAACGATCAGCATTCTTCGACGTGAGGGTTTTTCACCCTAATGCTGACTCGTATAGGGACCTAGAGCTCCAACAGATATACCGCAATCACGAGAATGAGAAGAAGCGTCTATATTCGAGGAGAGTTTTGGACATTGAACAAGGAACTTTCACACCCCTTATTTTCACATCAACGGGTGGTATGGGAAAGGAGTGCTTGCAATACCATAGCAGACTAGCGCAGCTGATCTCCATCAAGAAAGGAGAAGACTATGCCAAAACAATCTCTTGGATAAGAGCAAGGACATCCTTTGCTCTATTAAGATCCGCATTAATCTGCCTTAGAGGATCGAGAGTTAGAAGAAAAGCCTTTTGTGATTTTAAGAACATAGATATTGACATTGAAACCCAAGAAGGAGCCATAATGTAATGTTAAGAATTCTTTATTGCCGTCACCTTGTGAATACAAACGTCTTATATAAATTTTATTTTTATTGAAATTTTTTTAGTAACACTTTTACGATATTTTATGGATTGTAATTATGAATATTTTTAGCATTCTAGTAGGTTAATAATTGTAAACGTGAAATTATTTGAGAATTTTTTTAAATTAATTGTAAACGTAAGATTGTTTGAGAATTTTTTAATAAAGGTTTTACTCTTTATTTAGTGCTCTCTCTTTATTTAATGCTCTTCCTTTAAAAAAATATTATTATTATTATTATTATTATTATTATTATTATTATTGTTATTATTCCATGCAAATAGCGCGATCTCTGACTAATTCCTCGCCAATAAGGAGATCGAGCTTTTCATTTAAATGCAGTTTTGCATGACTTTTTCACTCTTTTAAAGTTCGAAGCGCATTTGCAGTATTGCCAACAACTTATTATGATTTGATACTTGTGAACATGTGAACATAACAGGTCTTCCTTATAGGCCCTGGTACGGTGACACCCCGTACAAGGAAGCAAGTTTTTTTTTTTTGGAAATTTACGATTGCGACGCCGTTTGCCCAGGACTTGGGTGTAATTGCGATGAAACAAAAAACAACGCGAACGCAACAGTTTACGGACGTAAAAATGCAACGGAATATGTACCATTTTATGGAACAGTGGAAATTGTTTACTTGCATTTTTTACGCCTGTTTTACGCACATTCACACGACAGTGGAAATCCACCTTTACGTCCTTAATTGGCGTGTTCAAAAGTGTTGTTGAGAAAATACGGAAAGGGATAGGGGTTAATGTTTTCACAGGTAACTTTGACCAATCATTTGACAGAAGGGGAAAGCGGGGGATCCGGAAGGGGCCGGGACGGGCTTTATTGGGTGACTACTATGATCAAAAGAGGCGCTTTTAAAGTTCATGCTCGCAGTCTACGAATTAATGGGAGAAATTGTTGCTTATTTTTTTTTAATGCATGTAGCTGCGCCGCTCGGGAACTTATTAAAAAAAGGCGCAATGTGTCACTTAGTTCTTCTTTATTATTATTTTTTTGTCGATGGCTTCTGCATTTTCCCCAGAGTTTGCCCTCAAAGGCCAATTTCATCAGCGTAGTTGTTTCAATGCTTTAATAACGCCACTGGCCGATGAAAAGAAACGCAAATTATTTTGGTCTGAGAAATGGTAGCAAATTAATCGTTAGATCATACCAGACCTAAGTGTATTAAATAAGGCAAATTTCACACTGGAATCGTTTGACCATTATTCCAGTCACTTCAATAACTAGCGCAGAAAAATGCATGAAAAACAAGAATTAAAACAGAGGGACACCGAAAATAAGTTTGAAGCACGAAGAAATAATAATTAAATCAGGGCTTTGTTGACTTATGGATGCAGTAATACAACTCATGAGTTGCCTGTTTCATTTCAAAATTAATTCCAAGTTTTCAGTTGTCTTCAATAACAAAGACACAAAAAGGAGAAGAATTTTAAATAGAAAAAAAAAGACTGATGCCTTACATTTGAGCATTTTGACAGCAACTGTTGTCTTTCCTGGCATGCCTCGAAGTCCTATTGCCGTTCCCTTGGCAACCTGCCCAAAAGCACCTTTACCGATGATCTTGTCTATAGTCACGCAGTCTCGTGGAACTTCCCAAGAACGTGTTGGCGGGTAAAGAGGCATATATTCAGCACTCTGGGATGGGCTTTGTTGGTTACTTGTTTGTGTTTGATATGTGGGATGGTTTTCAGATCGAGTTACTTCTTGTAGCTCCAAGTAGGTGGGTTCAGATAGGGTACCCCGTTGAGCTGAATTACTTGGAAGAAGGCCAGCTGGTTGAATAACACCCGTTGTTATTTCCTGATACTGAAACGGTAAAAGAGACTCTTCATCGGGAAGCTAATCGATGCCTTTTCACTTAACAACTATGTCGTTTAGCTGGAATATACAATAAACATTACCGTCTTTGGAGGAAAAGGGAACTTAGACTACATTTACACTAGAGGAGATTTTTCCGGATTCATAAATGTTTCCGGATTTATTAAATTTAGGGTATTCGGATTCGCAGGCGTTTATACTAAAGGGTATTCGGATTCCCAACCGTTTACACACATCAAGAAATCCGAGAACATTCACGCGGGAACGGTTACAAAGCCGGCGAAAAAGTATCCGGATTCATGGGAACAACTGTTTACACTTAAAAACAATGCGGTTTTGCAGTAATCGGATACAAAGTATTCACTTTAGATTCCGGATTCAAAATCTCCGGACACGCGACCAAACCGGAACGTTTTTCTTTCGGATTCACCCATCTGTGTGTAAACGGCAAAACGAATCCGGTACCAAAATGTTCCGGATTCGTCACGAATCCGGAAAAATCTCCTCTAGTGTAAACGTAGTCTTTGTGGGGGCTATGTCACGTCAAACACGAGAAAGAGTGTTTCATCAGAACATCCAGACACTTAGCAGTGTGCAATTCAAATTGTGTTTGGATACCTAATGTAACAGTCTTGCCAGTGTTCCTTGTAATATTTCTCAAACTCATTAATAATTGCCATTACGAGAACACAAAGGAAATCACTACCGTGAAGGAGGTTTTGATATCCTGTCTTAATTTGCACAGATTTTGGCGATTTTATTCCTTCGTTTTCTCTGCATTTAACAATCAGTTTGAGAAGCTATACTCAAACACTCGAAATAGTGTTTCATCAGGTATCCAAACACCTTGAAGCGGGTTAAAAAAACTCGGCTGCGCTTCGTTTTCAAGCCACTTCTCGGAACTGTGTTTCATCAGGATATCCAAATAACGAGAAATGGGTTGAAAACAAGGTGCAGTCGAGTTTTTTTAACCTATTTCAAAGTGTTCGGATACCTGATGAAACACTATAAACTAATTTCGATTTTGAGACGGCAATACTGCATTATATTGACGGCTAGTTTTTCAAAGTTACAAACGTCGAAAAAATGAGTAAATAACGCAAACTTGCCGAGGTTTTAGCCCAAAACTTTTTTCAAATTATGATGGCGTGACAGCACGCGCACAGCATAGCTAAATGTAAACAAATGAACAAAAGCAGCTTTTAAACTCATCTTATCGTTAACTTTCGATAGAAAGGGTCGTTGCATTGAATACAGCGTTGTTTATCTGCAAACTTGACAAAGTAATCAACATTTTTGCCCCTCCTTTGAAGATAATTTAAAGGGCCTGTTTACATGGAGGGAGGGTGATCCGGGTACCAGGGTCACCCTCCCAGCCGGGCTAAAACATAGCCTGCCTTTACATGGGAGGGCTATTATGGCGGGCTATCATATAGGCGAGCTATCTCTTTTTTTGGCGGGCTCTTGAATTGTTTTGGCGGACTTTTTTTTTATTGCAACGGCAAGCTCTATTAAGCACGATATTAACAAACATGGCAGCAAGAAGAAAGGCTATAGCGGCGAGTTTGCTGTTTTTATCGCCATTTTCGCGGGTAATTTCAAGTCAAAAGAAATAGCCCGCCTAGCAGGGTGACCCTGGCGTGGCCGTTTACATGCAGAAAAGATAGCCCGCTTAGGAGGGTGACCCTGGCAAGCAGACAGGGTGACCCGGGTAGGCGGGTGACCCTGTCTATCATGTAAACACTTTAGTGTGCTTTGTAAAGAAATGTATGAAAAGTTGGCCCTCCCAGGGTACCCCGGCTAGGAGGGTGACCCTGGTACCCGGGTCACCCTCCCTCCATGTAAACAGGCTTTAAATTTTGGTTTTCTACGCAAGGAGCCCATTAAATTGCCGCGGGAAATTTTCAACCAATCACAGGCTGGTTTTATATTGACGTCTCAAAAGCAGATAAAAGTATCTGAGAATCGTGATACTCTTTTGAGTGTTTGATATAGCTTCTCAAACTGATCATTAAATGCGGCGAAAACGAAGGAATAAAATCGCCAAAATCTATGCAAATTAATACCGGGTTTCCAAACTGCCAACCGTCACGCTTATGATTTCATTTTTGTTCAAACTTGATAAATTATTGTTTTGGACAAAACTGGTAAAAAAAAACAGTTTGAACATTAACGGAATTTTTCAAATGAATAATCAGAACTCTGCGATGGGATTTGTTGGTTACTTTGTCGTGTTTTATCTGCGTGGTTGATTCAGTAATTGAGTTACCTCTTGTACTTCCAAGTTTGTAGGGCCAGATAGGGAACCCTGTTGAGCTGAATTACTTGGAGGAAGGCTAGCCGGTTGAATGACATCCATTTCTATTTCATTCTGAAAAGGCAAAAAAACAAAAGGACCGGATAAACGCTTAAAATGATTACTTAGTATTGCATTGCGCATCACGTTGCGTCATTAGCGCGCGCACGAGCGCGCGCACAGTCCGAACCAAGTTTCCTTTGAGGATAAGTTGGCCAAATGAATAAGAGATTGTTTTCTCTTAAACGAGCACGTTGACCGTATACTGAGGCTGGAAAAAATAGCTTCCACTATAGAGGGGCAGTTCTCTGGAATAGTCTATCAAATACTACTAAAGGGCAGACAAGCCTGAAATCGTTTTTATCATATTTGTAATTTAATTTAGTATAGTTTTAATGACCATTTTTATTTTTTATTGCATGATTATATTATTGCACGGCTCTCTGGAAGAGCATTTTTATGATGAGATTCCGTGAATAAATAAAGATGATTGATTGATTGACGCCTATTTTTTATTGATGTCATTTACTCGTAATAGGACTATAAATAACATATTTTATGCAGACAAAAAGTTAAATGGTAGAACTTGTATTAATTCTGTGTAAATCGCTTGACAGCCTGCATTTGGAGCCAATGAGGAGTATGTACGGAGGACGAAGCGGTCCGATTTTCTTGCAAAATTTGCAAGATCGGTCAATTTGAAATGGCTTCCCTGAAAGAATGTTGCAAAATCAAATAAATAGTGTTAAAATTTCAATAATAATCGTAGTTTTCTGCAGGCAATAAGGATCCATGTCTCGATGTTCGAGTTTCGAGCATTCCTCGTGCAATTATAAAACGTCGCTATAAATAACGGGAGTACAGTGTAAAAACAAGCACGGTGACCCCCTCTTTTTATTGCATTTTTCGAATGCCCTATGCATGGTTATCAATTACCAAGTTTGAAAAAAACGTTAAGTATAACATCCTTTTTAAGGAAATTACCTTAACTTTAGGAAAAAGAGGCAAACCAAAAATAATAAAACGACAAACTTACTTCATAAACTTCTCTATTGTCAAAGGGACCTTTAGAAGACCTAAAAAGAACACAGAAAATAAGAAAGGAAGCCAATGCGTATCAACTCCTGCAAATGGTCGCCAAAATTCGGATTCGGCTTTTTGTGTTAAATCAGAAGCCGACTAATACTAATCAATCATTCGTTAGTTCGTTATTTCGTTTGCGTTCTTTCGTTTATTCATTTATTGGTTCGTTGGTTCGCTCTTACCTTTATTTATCCATTCGTTCGTTCGTTCGTTTATTCATTCATTCGTTCATTCCGATTCATTCATTCATTTCGTTCATTCATTCATTCGTTCGTTCACTCTTACCTTTATTTATCAATTCGTTTGTTCGTTCATCCATTCATTCATTCATTCATTCATTCACTCATCCGTTCACTCATTCATTCATTCATTCATTTATTCATTCATTTGTTCATTTGTTCATTTATTCATTCGTTTCCTTCCTTCGTTTCCTTCCTTCCTTCCTTCCTTCCTTCCTTCCTTCCTTCCTTCCTTCCTTCCTTCCTTCCTCCCTCCCTCCCTCCCTCCCTCCCTCCCTCCCTCCCTCCCTTCTTTCTTTCTTTCTTTCTTTCTTTCTTTCTTTCTTTCTTTCTTTCTTTCTTTCTTTCTTTCTTTCTTTCTTTCTTTCTTTCTTTCTTTCTTTCTTTCTTTCTTTCTTTCTTTCTTTCTTTCTTTCTTTCTTTCTTTCTTTCTTTCTTTCTTTCTTTTCTTTCTTTCTTTCTTTCTTTCTTTCTTTCTTTCTTTCTTTCTTTCTTTCTTTCTTTCTTTCTTTCTTTCTTTCTTTCTTTCTTTCTTTCTTTCTTTCTTTCTTTCTTTCTTTCTTTCTTTCTTTCTTTCTTTCTTTCTTTCTTTCTTTCTTTCTTTTCTTCTTTCTTTCTTCTTTCTTTCTTTCTTTCTTTTTCTCTTTCTTTCTTTCTTTCTTTCTTTCTTTCTTTCTTTTCTTTCTTTTCTTTCTTTCTTTTCTCTTTCTTTCTTTTCTTTCTTTTCTTTCTTTCTTCTTTCTTTCTTTCTTCTTTTTCTTTCTTTCTTTTCTTTCTTTCTTTTCTTTCTTCTTTTCTCTTTCTTTTCTTCTTTCTTTCTCTTTCTTTCTTTCTTTTTTTCTTTCTCTTTCTTTTCTCTTTCTTCTCTTTCTTTTCTTTCTTTCTTTCTTTTCTTTCTTTCTTTCTTTTTCTTTCTTTCCTTTCTTTCTTTCTTTCTTTTCTTTCTTTCTTTCTTTCTTTCTTTCTTTCTTTCTTTCTTTTCTTTCTTTTTTCTTTCTTTCTTTCTTTCTTTCTCTTTCTTCTTTCTTTCTTTCTTCTTTCTTTCTTCTTTCTTTCTTTTCTTTCTTTCTTTCTTTCTTTCTTTCTTCTTTCTTTCTTTTCTTTCTTTCTTTCTTTCTTTCTTTCTTTCTTTCTTTCTTTCTTTCTTTTCTTCTTTCTTTCTTTCTTTCTTTCTTTCTTTCTTTCTTTCTTTCTTTCTTCTTTCTTTCTTTCTTCTTTCTTTCTTTCTTTCTTTCTTTCTTTCTTTCTTTCTTTCTTTCTTTCTTTCTTTCTTTCTTTCTTTCTTTCTTTCTTTCTTTCTTTCTTTCTTTCTTTCTTTCTTTCTTTCTTTCTTTCTTTCTTTCTTCTTTCTTTCTTTCTTTCTTTCTTTCTTTCTTTCTTTCTTTCTTTCTTTCTTTCTTTCTTTCTTTCTTTCTTTCTTTTCTTTCTTTCTTTCTTTCTTTCTTTCTTTCTTTCTTTCTTTCTTTCTTTCTTTCTTTCTTTCTTTCTTTCTTTCTTTCTTTCTTTCTTTCTTTCTTTCTTTCTTTCTTTCTTTCTTTCTTTCTTTCTTTTCTTTCTTTCTTTCTTTCTTTCTTTCTTTCTTTCTTTCTTTCTTTTCTTTCTTTCTTTCTTTCTTCTTTTCTTTCTTTCTTTCTTTCTTTCTTCTTTCTTTCTTTTTCTTTCTTTCTTCTCTTTCTTTCTTTCTTTCTTCTTTCTTTCTTTCTTTCTTCTTTCTTTTCTTTCTTCTCTTTCTTTCTTTCTTCTTTCTTTTTTTCTTTCTTTCTTTCTTTTTCTTTCTTTCTTTTCTTTCTTTCTTTCTTCTTTTCTTTTTCTTTCTTTCTTTCTTTCTTTCTTTCTTTCTTTCTTCTTTCTTTCTTCTTTCTTTCTTTCTTTCTTTCTTTCTTTCTTTCTTTCTTTTTTCTTTCTTTCTCTTTTTTCTTCTTTTCTTTCTTTCTTTCTTCTTTCTTTCTTTCTTCTTTCTTTCTTTCTTTCTTTCTTTCTTTTCTTTCTTTCTTTCTTTCTTTCTTTCTTTCTTTCTTCTTTCTTTCTTTCTTTCTTCTTTCTTTCTTTCTTTCTTTTCTTTCTTTCTTTCTTTCTTCTTTCTTTCTTTTCTTTCTTTCTTTCTTTTCTTTCTTTCTTTTCTTTCTTTCTTTCTTTCTTTTCTTTCTTTCTTCTTTCTTTTTCTTTCTTTTTCTTTCTTTCTTTTCTTTCTTTCTTTCTTTTCTTTCTTTCTTCTTTCTTTTTTCTTCTTTCTTTCTTTCTTTCTTTCTCTCTTTCTTTCTTTCTTTCTTTTTCTTTTCTTTCTTTTCTCTTTCTTTCTTTCTTTCTTTCTTTCTTTTTTCTTTCTTTTCTTTCTTTCTTTCTTTCTCTTTCTTTCTTTTCTTTCTTTCTTTCTTTTCTTTCTTTCATTTCTTTCTTTCTTTCTTTTCTTTCTTTTCTTTCTTTTTAATAATAATCGTTCCACCAGATGAAAGAATTCCAAATAATAAACTTACCTTATCGTTTTTGCAGTCCCTAAAAAAACAAATTGCATTCAAATCTTAGTAATAACAATCAAAGTTTCACAACGCGAGAAGTTAACAAAAACACTGAAATAAACCCTCGGACGTACACGC
>JAJGOT010000846.1:157500-198308 GCA_022457155.1 Cladopsammia gracilis | reverse complement strand
TTTTTCGCTTGAATTTGCGCGGCTCAGCTCCCGAGGGCTGACAAATTTATAAACCTGGCTTTGCGAGGAATTAATTTAATTGATTAATAAGTGTTAAATTTGAGTAATTACTTAAAGTCAATACCATATCTGATTTTCAGGAAATGGAATCACTAGCAGAACTACAAATGAGGTCATCCATTTATGTACATGTGTAACAGTATGTTGATCCACCTCTGTTGATCATGTCCAAAGAAGGATGATCAGTGGCATCTCGTTGTGACTATCAGAGGAAAAACACAATACAAAGAAAACATCCAGAAACAGGCTACATCTTTCTATTAGTTTTATTTAATTAGAAGCCTGAATTTTTTCAGGTTGTTTTTTCAACTGCTTAAGTTGATAGCAAACTGAGAGGACCACAAATTTCACTCATGTTTTTGTTCAGTTAACTCTTTAACTACCAAGAGTGCCAAATATCAAATTCAAGAAAAATCCCAAATTTCATGTTGTAAAATATTGAAACCAAATGGTAACTGTATCATGTGAAAGCACTGTACTGCCGTACAATGTAGGATTTCTTCCACAGACTCAAAAGTTAGGACTGCACTACATGTACATGTCTCCATAATTGACTCTGGTAGTGAAAGGGTTAAGTGATGAGGTCAGAAATTCTGATTCCTTTCAGTTTTAAGTTACATGTACATGATGTAAGTGACAAGCACTAAGGTGCGGGATTGCAGAAAACTAGTTTAATGAGATGGGAAGTCCTATTTCTATCTCACTGAATAACAATACATCCCATTGTATCGTGCTTCATTCCAAAAAAACTGAATTAATTTTCTGCAATCCTGCACCTCACTCATGACGTGGGAATTAGAAATTCTGGTTCCTTTTAGAATAATATTATTAGATGTATATAGCTGTTTCTGTTTTGTTAATTGACATTGGGGGAGATCAGAATTTCTGAATTTTTAAGAATTAGATGTATATAGCTGTTTTTGTTCAGTGAACTGACGAGGGGGATCAGAATTTCTGAATTTTTAAGAAATAGATGTATAT
The DNA here is from genome assembly GCA_022457155.1 of Cladopsammia gracilis. Classification (NCBI taxonomy): domain Eukaryota; kingdom Metazoa; phylum Cnidaria; class Anthozoa; order Scleractinia; family Dendrophylliidae; genus Cladopsammia; species Cladopsammia gracilis. Next base: position 197,267 of record JAJGOT010000846.1, on the reverse strand, counting down.
ACCAGTAGCTGTTTTTGTTGAGTTAACTGATGGAGGGATCAGAATTTCTGAATTTTTAAGAAAGAGATGTATATACCGGTAGCTGTTTTTGTTCAGTGAACTGATGGAGGGATCAGAATTTCTGAATTTTTAAGAAATAGATGTATATACCGGTAGCTGTTTTTGTTCAGTGAACTGATGGGGGGATCAGAATTTCTGAATTTTTAAGAAATAGATGTATATACCGGTAGCTGTTTTTGTTCAGTGAAGTGATGGGGGGATCAGAATTTCTGAATTTTTAAGAAATAGATGTATATACCGGTAGCTGTTTTTGTTCAGTGAAGTGATGGGGGGATCAGAATTTCTGAATTTTTAAGAAATGTATATACCGGTAGCTGTTTTTGTTCAGTGAACTGATGGGGGGATCAGAATTTCTGAATTTTTAAGAAATAGATCTATATACCGGTAGCTGTTTTTGTGCAGTGAACTGATGGTAGGATCAGAATTTCTGAATTTTTAAGAAGTAGATGTATATAGCTGTTTTTGTTCGGTTAACTGACAGGGGGATCAGAATTTCTGAACTTTTAAGAATTAGTTGTATATGGCTGTTTTTGTTTAGTTAACTGACGGGGGGATCAGAATTTCTGAATTTATAAGAATTAAATGTACATGGCTGTTTTTGTTTGGTTAATTGACGGGGTGATCAGAATTTCTGAATCCTTTTAGAATAAGATGTATATAGCTGTTTTTGTTCGGTAATTGATGGGGGGATCAGAATTTCTGAAACCTCTTAGGATTCGGGAGAGATCAGAAATTCTGAACAGGTTTTAAATCATGAAAAGCATAAATTCGCTTGAAAGAATTTTGTGCTTCTTTGCAAACAGAGAAAACTCTCCTATCAGTTTTAGCATGATTTTACGATTTAAAAATTTTATAATTTTAAAATTATCCAACTAAAAAAGTAGTGAAGTGGCTTTCCGAAAAAACTTCACATTTTAATTTTGGCCAATTTTCCACTAATTTCTGAAGAGGTTGTAGAAACTACTACGTGCAAAAACCAATTTCCGAGGTAGGTTGATAATTTATCCGTAAAAATAAGTCATTTTTGTAGTGTACCTTAGTATTTAGTCTGAATTTGTCTAAATCGTAATGCCACATTTTAGTTTGGAACGCGTTTGAGTAAAAAAGCATAACGAACAAGCGAGTGACCCGCGCATCGCACTCGCTATTTGGCAATGCTTTTAACTGAAAACCATGTTCTTCAGAAAATGTTTTTGCCATCGCGCTCCTAAAGGGTAAAAAAAAAATCTTGCCCCACACGAATTTGTTGACAAAATGCTTTAAAAAGAGCGCGCCCCGCAATTGTTAATTTTATCACACCCAGGGATTTACATCACGCGTCAAAATGCATAATTGACAGCAGTTGAATCTGCCAAGAGACTAGAGCATTCCCAAAGCTTAATCTGTTGACCAATTACAACCGACTGGTTCTGTATATGCAAATAATTATGCTGCGCATCAAGAAACTGGGCACTGTAAGTATTGCCTGAGGGGATGCTCGCTACTCCGTGAGTGTCATCACGAAGTGTCCCGGGGGTTGGGTCGCTACTCCATGACTGTCGTCACGAAGTGTCCCGGGGGTTGGGTCGCTACTGCATGACTGTCGTCACGAAGTGTCCCGGGGGTTGGGTCGCTACTCCATGACTGTCGTCACGAAGTGTCCCGGGGGTTGGGTCGCTACTCCATGACTGTCGTCACGAAGTGTCCCGGGGGTTGGGTCGCTACTCCATGACTGTCGTCACGAAGTGTCCCGGGGGTTGGGTCGCTTCTCCATGACTGTCGTCACGAAGTGTCCCGGGGGTTGGGAAGCTACTCCATGACTGTCGTCACGAGGTGTCCCGGGGGTTGGGTCGCTACTCCATGACTGTCATCACGAAGTGTCCCGGTGGTTGGCTCGCCACTCCATGACATGACTCCATTACGGTCCAGAGCGCTAAATTTGAAAAGCTTCCGTCTGACAAAAGAGCCAAATTACAAAGAAAACGGTGCAAACTGGCGAAACAAGGTGTATGTTTTACTCCATAGCAAAAAAACAGTCCTTTGGTGGTACTCGATCGTGTAAAAGAGCGCGTCTAGTTTTGGACTGCAAAACGCTTTGTAAAGAGCACGAGAAACAAAGCAAAGCGTACAAGCGTGTGACCCGTAATTCACGCTCGCTATTTGGCAACGCTTTTAACTGAAAACCACGTTTTGCGGAAAATGACCATTGCGAATCTAACGAGTCAAAATGAAAATCTTGCCGCACACAAATTTGTTGACAAGACGCTCTGTAAAGAGCGAGAAGAATAAGACATCACGTCTTTTATAGACATTCGACGCACTTAAAATAACTTTAAAACGATCTAAACACTGTTAAAACGCGGTAGTTTGATAAAAAATTTCGGTCTTCGAGCCTCCTCAGTCGTCCGCCATATTAAAGCGTAACGAACAAGCGAGTGACCCGCGCATCGCGCTCGCTATTTGGCAACGCTTTTAAATGAAAACCATGTTCTGCGGAAAATGTTTTTGCCATCGCGCTCTACCATTGCGAAAGAAAGCTTACATTCAAAGGACTCAACTTAAATTGTCTAATTGAAGGTCTATCCTGTCTTTTCTTGACCTTTGATCTTCGTGGTGGGTCCAGAGAATCCGTTCCTGGCACGGCAAGGACAGAATCAAGAAATCAGAAAACGCAATCAGAAAACTCGAAGCTGACATGGTATAAGACACTTGTCCTAAGACGTTACGCTACAACGCCAAAGCGCACTTATCAGACCCGATGAAGAATTCAAGAAGGAAATCGGAACCATATTAAAGAAAGCGGGCAACATGCCAGGCAAAACAGAAATTACGAGGAGCGCTAATCAAATTCCACTATCGTAACATTGATTCAAATCAAGAGAAAATGATTGTCCAATTATAATCTCTTGTTCAAATCAAAGAACATGAAAGAAGAAGAGCGAGTAGGCTACTAATCCAAACGAAACTAATACGTCAATCAGCCTAAGAACAAGGCACTAAGCCACTCGTAAATGTACAAGAGAGAGTCCAGCTCATACAGAAACAATTCGCTCTCACTGGTGAAAAACATGTCAGAACTTGAGAATGCCAATAATAAATATGTTGAATCTCATCCTCGTGTGCTCCCTAAGTCTTGATAAACGGAAGGTCTCAGATACACGAAAATATCTGAATACGAAACACATTGACCGTCAATACCCTTTATTTCATTTTAAGATTCATGAATTAACATGCCAGTGAATCCTTCCAAAAACAAATTGAATACAATATCAATGCATTCAATAGGTAGGCCTACGCTGACTCTACATTGTTTTGTTACCATTTTTATTCCGGATTACTCCTTATTTATGTGACGCGTGATTGCTTAAAAATTTTCTCCGTGATGCGTGATTTCACTTAAAAATTCGGCGTCATGCGGTACTCCCCCCTTTGCCACCCTCTTTCAACAGCCGGCCATGTTGGTTGTTGAGCAAGCTAGTTTCCAGGGAAGCCGTGAGTTCGGCACATGCGTATTGTGAGATCTAACGTCACGTGGGGCTTTTGAGCCAATGGGAAAGTGTGTTAATTTCAGTTTGACTTTCACGCGGGCGGCCGGAATGAATTTTCTTGTGGCTACCTTTTTCCATCTGATTGAAGTTCTTTTCCAGTCAAGTTCAAGGACGTTGTATGAGGAAAAGGTAAGCATTTATATGGAAGCTAAGACCGATTGTTTGGTTCGTTTCGTGAGCTTTGAATTGTAGGCGTTTATACGTGGAACAACCTCTTACGAAGTTGGGTTTACAGCAGTTTTGACACGAAGCACAGCCATGAGGTTTCTTTGTTTGTATATTTTCATTTTCGTAATGTAGTTTTGTCTATTTGCAGACATAGAGCTTAAAAGTTTAATATCTGAAATTAGAAGTTGCGTGCCATTCCATGGGATTCTGGCAGGCCACCAGTCAAGAAGCACGATAACATCCATGTAAGTTACAGTGTGTATGCGATGGTTAAAGCTTATGTTAGGTTGACCACTTTTGATCACCCTTCTTCCAGGTTAATATATTTTGTTTTTGTTTTTTGGAAACGTGTTATTAATTTTTCAAATTAAACCGTTGCATAAGAATGGGACATTTCATTTTTTATCTGCACCCCCTCCACACCCCCTATGGAAGGCATAATTAGTAAGGTCTGAAACGACCCTCTCGGAATCTTGAATTAGTCCATTATGAGGGACTGTCTGAATCGCTAGGTTCGGCCTATAGGGGGTGTCGGAATCACTATTTTAGTCTACATGAGGTGTTGGAAATTATATAGAGTGTTTTCACATGACGTCATAAAAATTAAAAAATCTAAAGTATACATCCTACAAAGCTGTTTCTAACATGGTATGTGGATACCAGTGTTATAATCTTTCACAAAAAGTTTCAGGTTTTAACGATGTTTCATTTTCGATTTATAAAGGTTGTAAATGTGTCGCGTAATTCGTCACGCTATTTCAGATAAGCCGTGAAAATAAACAAAATTGAACAAGTTGAAAGTTATTAACGAATTATAGATGCTTATTAGTTGATTTCATCCCTCTTATAGTGAATATAATATTTTGTGATGAGAGTTTTGGTGTTATTAAGACTTTAAAGTCTTTAATTTTTTGGCCGCCATGTTGGTGTCCCTAAGTGGGACACCAAGATGACCGCTCCATACATTTCTTACTAAAAATGTCTATACTCATTCGCCTATAACTCTTGAATGAAATGCTCTTGCGCTTCAAAATTTGGCGCAGATGTGTAGTGTTAAACTCTCTACAATTCCATAAACATTTTGGAATCAAAAACTGCTTCTGAAGTTTGATGACGTCAGTGAAAACACTCTATACATGTATAGTGACTGTGCTTAAGCTATGACGTCACAAAAATCAATTTTCTCAAATTATGGGATTTGACCAGGGGATGTCGGAATCATGCCTTCTGTAGAGAGGGGAGAGAGAGGGGATGTCGGAATCATGCCTTCCATAGAGGTGGGTGCGGATAAAAAATGGAATGTTCCAATGACCCACTCAATAATGCTATTTAAAAGCTTGGAGAGATTTCAGAATACCCAGCAACTTCGAGTAAGCTTACATGTATTTACATATCGCTAAACAGTAAACATGTAAAAGGAACCATTCTTATTCAAAATAAGTGGCCGGGTATTCTTTAGTTTAGCCTTATTTACCACTTAGTTGTTCACATGCAACAATTTGTTGCAGTTTTCAGTTTGTATTTTTAACCAAAAGTACATAATATTGTTTTAAAACAGATTTATTAAGTAATTTCACAGTGAGCCAAAACTAAGATGATGATTATATGAGACTGGTATGAACTCAGACCAGTGTGGCTCAGAACAGTGCGAGTAAAAGTACATGTACACGTAATGCAACTTGAAATTTAGGCCCTATTTATATGGTCTCTGGTACCTGAGACATCCCTCCCCCCGAGACAACTTTACGGAGCATTTATATGGAGTTGTGGGTTGTAACAGCTGTCCCCTCTAGCACACCAATCTCTCTCGCGATGCCATTTTTTTGCATGTTTGGTCTCTGCCGACCTAAAACACATGGGCTCCTGGAACAATTTGATCTGTCTCGTCTCGTGTAGGCAAGCCAAAGTGTATATGGGAAAAAGTTGTCCCACCTGCCAGGGTTACCCTACCTGCCGAGGCAAGACAACTCACCCACCCGAGTTGTCTCCCCCCCCCTCTGAGATGAGTTTGCGATTCTCGTGTAAACGGTTGGTTACTCAATGCCATAAAATACATGTACCATAATACTAGAAATATGTGTCTCGCATAACCTTGCAAAGTTCGGAGGAGGATGCACTGCAAAATTTTAGCAATTTGGGAGGGAGAGATGGAATTTCTGATTTGACTGGAGAGGTTTAGTTGCATGCCGGCAATGGCCCCGAAATTTAAAGTTGAGACATTGTTGTTCCTAGTCGCTTCCATTTAACTTGTACTTAGTACCCTGTCTTCCTAAAATAAAATAAATGGGAGCTGGTACTGGCCAGTTTAGGGTTTTGAGCTGTGGGTGGCTGTAACTGGTATGGGACTGGGTACCAAAATATCCTCAGGCACTTCCCTCCACCCCCCCCCCCCCCCTCCAAACTTATCTTCATTAATTTTTGTCAGAAGGAAAATTGGTCTGAAAGTGGATTTATAGTACTGTTGTGGACATGGGTCGAAGACAATATGCAGTGCATGTGTTGTGTTTATTTTGATTGGGTGAAAGTTTGTTTATCAGGAATACAGCTAACTCCTGCTGTCTCGATTAAGTTCCATTTTTGAAGCTTGTGAGTGCTATCTCCCAAATTAACCTGTTCCCTTTAGATTCTGCTGATGTTTTTGTTCTATATACTGGGTATCAAATAATTGCTAACCCAATTCACTATTTGCTAGAATGGTTGAGATCGCAGGAGTTTACTGTTGCTGAAGAGTGATGTTGCACAAAAAATAACAACTCAATGGTGGTACAGTTGTAGTAAAAATAATAATTTAATCTTACTCAAAAACAGCAATGAGACTACAGTAACATAGAATAGTAAAACCTCCTAACATACCATAGATAATAGTAATTAAATGTAGCATTGTCATATGCATACAATGTTATGTAATTTAAGCTTATATCAAAGTTTCTTAGTGGCCTTAGTGAGTATTTCAATAAACAGCAATTTACAGTATGAACTTAGAAAATAGTTTCCAGTGTTTGAGTACTAATATATTATATTGAATAACAGGTCCTCTTATCATCTGCCAGTCAGTTGTTTAGGTACTTAAAATCTTGCTTTATGCAAAAGGTAGATTAAAGAATAATTTATAGAGGGTTGTATATAAGCTTTAGCTTACTTGCCTGTAAATGTAGGTTGTTTGAATTGAAGAGTATTGGAGAGTGAATTAAATTTTGGTGATTTGAGCTAGATTTCTTAATCATTCTTCTTCTCTGAGCCTTTCCTGTAATCTCTGTTTGCTTTTCCCTACCATATGAAAGATATTCATCACGGGTATTTAACTGATCGTGTAATTCTTACTGCCTCTCATTGCGTCTATAAACAAAATCATTTTGTCCAAAACTTTCAGTCGGTGTCGCCTCTCCTGATCGGTTTCATTCAGAAGGCGTTTGAACCTACTCAAACGGTGTGGCTAGAATAGGCTGTTCGAAGTCTTTGTAATCGATGCTCACATCGTTTCTTCGTTGTTCGATCGCGGGGGAATTTCAAGTTGCTGTTCTCACTCCAGCAGAGTTTCGGTGGTTAATTGTGTCAGGCAAGGATTTCCAGCTACTTTTTGAACCCAGTGTTGTTGTTGTTTCTCATTTGCATCAGAAATTGGTTGTGTTTCACTGACGATGAGTAAAGGATAAACCCAACAGCGCGGCCTCCATGAATAAACATGAGAGCACGCCATTGTCAGCGGTTGCAATTTTTGTTGCCTGGCAACTGCCGGACACCAAGTATATAAATAAATATATATACATATAAATATATTTTTCGCTTGAATTTGCGCGGCTCAGCTCCCGAGGGCCGACAAATTTATAAACCTGGCTTTGCGAGGAATTAATTTAATTGATTAATAAGTGTTAAATTTGAGTAATTACTTAAAGTCAATACCATATCTGATTTTCAGGAAAAGGAATCACTAGCAGAACTACAAATGAGGTCATCCATTTATGTACATGTGTAACAGTATGTTGATCCACCTCTGTTGATCATGTCCAAAGAAGGATGATCAGTGGCATCTCGTTGTGACTATCAGAGGAAAAACACAATACAAAGAAAACATCCAGAAACAGGCTACATCTTTCTATTAGTTTTATTTAATTAGAAGCCTGAATTTTTTCAGGTTGTTTTTTCAACTGCTTAAGTTGATAGCAAACTGAGAGGACCACAAATTTCACTCATGTTTTTGTTCAGTTAACTCTTTAACTACCAAGAGTGCCAAATATCAAAATTCAAGAAAAATCCCAAATTTCATGTTGTAAAATGTTGAAACCAAATGGTAACTGTATCATGTGAAAGTACTGTACTGCCGTACATGTAGGATTTCTTCCACAGACTCAAAAGTTAGGACTGCACTACATGTACATGTCTCCATAATTGACTCTGGTAGTGAAAGGGTTAAGTGATGAGGTCAGAAATTCTGATTCCTTTTAGTTTTAAGTTGCATGTACCTGATGTAAGTGACAAGCACTAAGGTGCGGGATTGCAGAAAACTAGTTTAATGAGATGGAAGTCCTATTTCTATCTCACTGAATAACAATACATCCCATTGTATCATGCTTCATTCCAAAAAAACTGAATTAATTTTCTGCAATCCTGCACCTCACTCATGACGTGGGAATTAGAAATTCTGAATCCTTTTAGAATAATATTATTAGATGTATATAGCTGTTTTTGTTTGGTTAATTGACATTGGGGGAGATCAGAATTTCTGAATTTTTAAGAATTAGATGTATATAGCTGTTTTTGTTCAGTGAACTGACGAGGGGGATCAGAATTTCTGAATTTTTAAGAAATAGATGTATATACCAGTAGCTGTTTTTGTTGAGTTAACTGATGGTGGGGATCAGAATTTCTGAATTTTTAAGAAAGAGATGTATATACCGGTAGCTGTTTTTGTTCAGTGAAGTGATGGGAGGATCAGAATTTCTGAATTTTTAAGAAATAGATGTATATACCGGTAGCTGTTTTTGTTCAGTGAACTGATGGGGGGATCAGAAATTCTGAATTTTTAAGAAATAGATGTATATACCGGTAGCTGTTTTTGTTCAGTGAACTGATGGGGGGATCAGAATTTCTGAATTTTTAAGAAAGAGATGTATATACCGGTAGCTGTTTTTGTTCAGTGAACTGATGGGGGGATCAGAATTTCTGAATTTTTAAGAAATAGATGTATATACCGGTAGCTGTTTTTGTTCAGTGAACTGATGGGGGGATCAGAATTTCTGAATTTTTAAGAAAGAGATGTATATACCGGTAGCTGTTTTTGTTCAGTGAACTGATGGGGGGATCAGAATTTCTGAATTTTTAAGAAATAGATGTATATACCGGTAGCTGTTTTTGTTCAGTGAACTGATGGGGGGATCAGAATTTCTGAATTTTTAAGAAATAGATGTATATACCGGTAGCTGTTTTTGTTCAGTGAACTGATGGGGGGATCAGAAATGGCTTTCCGAAAAAACTTCATATTTTAATTTTGGCCGATTTTCCACTAATTTCCGAAGAGGTTGTAGAAACTACCATGTGCAAAAACCAATTTCCGAGGTAGGTTGATAATTTATCCGTAAAAATAAGTCATTTTTGTAGTGTACCTTAGTATTTACTCTGAATTTGTCTAAATCGTAATGCCACATTTTAGTTTGGAACGCGTTTGAGTAAAAAAGCATAACGAACAAGCGAGTGACCCGCGCATCGCACTCGCTATTTGGCAATGCTTTTAACTGAAAACCATGTTCTTCAGAAAATGTTTTTGCCATCGCGCTCCTAAAGGGTAAAAAAAAAATCTTGCCCCACACGAATTTGTTGACAAAATGCTTTAAAAAGAGCGCGCCCCGCAATTGTTAATTTTATCACACCCAGGGATTTACATCACGCGTCAAAATGCATAATTGACAGCAGTTGAATCTGCCAAGAGACTAGAGCATTCCCAAAGCTTAATCTGTTGACCAATTACAACCGACTGGTTCTGTATATGCAAATAATTATGCTGCGCATCAAGAAACTGGGCACTGTAAGTATTGCCTGAGGGGATGCTCGCTACTCCGTGAGTGTCATCACGAAGTGTCCCGGGGGTTGGGTCGCTACTCCATGACTGTCGTCATGAAGTGTCCCGGGGGTTGGGTCGCTACTCCATGACTGTCGTCACGAAGTGTCCCGGGGGTTGGGTCGCTACTCCATGACTGTCGTCACGAAGTGTCCCGGGGGTTGGGTCGCTACTCCATGACTGTCGTCACGAAGTGTCCCGGGGGTTGGGTCGCTACTCAATGACTGTCGTCACGAAGTGTCCCGGGGGTTGGGTCGCTACTCCATGACTGTCGTCACGAAGTGTCCCGGGGGTTGGGTCGCTACTCCATGACTGTCGTCACGAAGTGTCCCGGGGGTTGGGTCGCTACTCCATGACTGTCGTCACGAAGTGTCCCGGGGGTTGGGTCGCTACTCCATGACTGTCGTCACGAAGTGTCCCGGTGGTTGGGTCGCTACTCCATGACTGTCATCACGAAGTGTCCCGGGGGTTGGGTCGCTACTCCATGACATGACTCCATTACGGTCCAGAGCGCTAAATTTGAAAAGCTTCCGTCTGACAAAAGAACCAAATTACAAAGAAAACGGTTCAAAATGGCGAAACAAGGTGTATGTTTTACTCCATAACAAAAAAAAAAGTACTTTGGTGGTACTCGATCGTGTAAAAGAGCGCGTCTAGTTTTGGACTGCAAAACGCTTTGTAAAGAGCACGAGAAACAAAGCGCAGCGTACAAGCGTGTGACCCGTAATTCACGCTCGCTATTTGGCAACGCTTTTAACTGAAAACCACGTTTTGCGGAAAATGACCATTGCGAATCTAACGAGTCAAAATGAAAATCTTGCCGCACACAAATTTGTTGACAAGACGCTCTGTAAAGAGCGAGAAGAATAAGACATCACGTCTTTTATAGACATTCGACGCACTTAAAATAACTTTAAAACGATCTAAACACTGTTAAAACGAGGTAGTTTGATAAAAAATTTCGGTCTTCGAGCCTCCTCAGTCGTCCGCCATATTAAAGCGTAACGAACAAGCGAGTGACCCGCGCATCGCGCTCGCTATTTGGCAACGCTTTTAACTGAAAACCATGTTCTGCGGAAAATGTTTTTGCCATCGCGCTCTACCATTGCGAAAGAAAGCTTACATTCAATGAAGGTAATTGAAGGTCTATCCTGTCTTTTCTTGACCTTTGATCTTCGTGGTGGGTCCAGAGAATCCGTTCCTGGCACGGCAACCGGGACAGAATCAAGAAATCAGAAAACGCAATCAGAAAACTCGAAGCTGACATGGTAGAAGGGACTTGTCCTAAGACGTTACGCTACAACGCCAAAGCGCACTTATCAGACCCGATGAAGAATTCAAGAAGGAAATCGGAACCATATTAAAGAAAGCGGGCAACATGCCAGGCAAAACAGAAATTACGAGGAGCGCTAATCAAATTCCACTATCGTAACATTGATTCAAATCAAGAGAAAATGATTGTCCAATTATAATCTCTTGTTCAAATCAAAGAACATGAAAGAAGAAGAGCGAGTAGGCTACTAAGCCAAACGAAACTAATACGTCAATCAGCCTAAGAACAAGGCACTAAGCCACTCGTAAATGTACAAGAGAGAGTCCAGCTCATACAGAAACAATTCGCTCTCAGTGGTGAAAAACATGTCAGAACTTGAGAATGCCAATAATAAATATGTTGAATCTCATCCTCGTGTGCTCCCTAAGTCTTGATAAACGGAAGGTCTCAGATACACGAAAATATCTGAATACGAAACACATTGACCGTCAATACCCTTTATTTCATTTTAAGATTCATGAATTAACATGCCAGTGAATCCTTCCAAAAACAAATTGAATACAATATCAATGCATTCAGTAGGTAGGCCTACGCTGACTCTACATTGTTTTGTTACCATTTTAATGCCGGATTACTCCTTATTTATGTGACGCGTGATTGCGTAAAAATTTTCTCCGTGATGCGTGATTTCACTTAAAAATTCGGCGTCATGCGGTACTCCCCCCTTTGCCACCCTCTTTCAACAGCCGGCCATGTTGGTTGTTGAGCAAGCTAGTTTCCAGGGAAGCCGTGAGTTCGGCACATGAGTATTGTGAGATCTAACGTCACGTGGGGCTTTTGAGCCAATGGGAAAGTGTGTTAATTTCAGTTTGACTTTCACGCGGGCGGCCGGAGTGCAGATGAATTTTCTTGTGGCTACCTTTTTCCATCTGATTGAAGTTCTTTTCCAGTCAAGTTCAAGGACGTTGTATGAGGAAAAGGTAAGCATTTATATGGAAGCTAAGACCGATTGTTTGGTTCGTTTCGTGAGCTTTGAATTGTAGGCGTTTATACGTGGAGCAACCTCTTACGAAGTTGGGTTTACAGCAGTTTTGACACGAAGCACAGCCATGAGGTTTCTTTGTTTGTATATTTTCATTTTCGTAATGTAGTTTTGTCTATTTGCAGACATAGAGCTTAAAAGTTTAATATCTGAAATTAGAAGTTGCGTGCCATTCCATGGGATTCTGGCAGGCCACCAGTCAAGAAGCACGATAACATCCATGTAAGTTACAGTGTGTATGCGATGGTTAAAGCTTATGTTAGGTTGACCACTTTTGATCACCCTTCTTCCAGGTTAATATATTTTGTTTTTGTTTTTTGGAAACGTGTTATTAATTTTTCAAATTAAACCGTTGCATAAGAATGGGACATTCCATTTTTTATCCGCACCCCCTCCCCACCCCCTATGGAAGGCATAATTAGTAAGGTCTGAAACGACCCTCTCGGAATCTTGAATTAGTCCATTATGAGGGACTGTCTGAATCGCTAGGTTCGGCCTGTAGGGGGTGTCGGAATCACTATTTTAGTCTACATGAGGTGTTGGAAATTATATAGAGTGTTTTCACATGACGTCATAAAAATTAAAAAATCTAAAGTATACATCCTACAAAGCTGTTTCTAACATGGTATGTGGATACCAGTGTTATAATCTTTCACAAAAAGTTTCAGGTTTTAACGATGTTTCATTTTCGATTTATAAAGGTTGTAAATGTGTCGCGTAATTCGTCACGCTATTTCAGATAAGCCGTTACTAACTATGCTAGCGTTACTAACTATGCTACAGAAACCGGGTTAAGCTCCGGCCGTGTGGGCCATCGTGGCTCGTGTGCGACTTTACTTTACTTTACTTACTAACTAAATAAGAAAACTCTAGTTAAAATTATTGAAACTCTTAGCTATAATAAAACCTTACAAGTAAAAATCGTCTAGCGCTTTCATAAATAATATTCTGGAGTTAATATTTCTTGAAGTAAATGAAGCGAATTAAATCGATGCACCTAAAAAAAATAAAAAACTACGGCGTGCGAAATCAAGTTTAACCTTGGGCAGTTTTACTGTTTTTTCGTTGTTTCCAGTGTTCGCATTGTGATTTAATCGTTCGAAGTAGTTTATAAACGGAGAACAAACAGTTCCCTGAAGGCAGTCAAAGGGAGGTGTAGCTAGGTCATGAAGCCCTTTTCTCTTTTCCTAATCTGGCTACACTGGACGGCACACCCAATCACTACCAATACTGACAAGGACTGTTTTTAACTGTCAGCGGATCCGTCACAATGGTAAAAATTAAGTCTTCAGTAGCCTAATGGCTCACAACTGCCGGAGCTTAACCCGGTTTCTGTAGCATGAGAGGCATGAAGCGAATGAGAGTATTTATTCTTCCCCCTTGGATGCTGGTCCATCGCAAGGTTGTCCTCCCAAAATTTTGTCCCAATACACCTGGGTTGAGAAAGACAAAGTGGTGAAAAATTTCTTGTCTAAGGAAACAACGCGATGACAGAGACCAGGCTTGAACCACAGACCTTCAGGTTGAAAGTCTGACGCGCTAACCACTAGACCACAGGAATACACAATTCGTTTAATGACCGATCTCTCCGTTTTTGTTTATTTCATGCAAATTAATGGAGAAAGGTAATGAACGCACAAAAAACAGAAAACTAAACGAGCGCCTTTATAGTACAAAAACAATTATCCGGCCAATTTTGATACATTTGAGAACTTTAAAAAGAACTGTGCTACACAGCCAACAGATGGAACTTACTTTCTTTAGGAACTCATTCGCTGGGGATGTTCAAGTGAATCATTTCATTTCAGTGAATCTTAGGCCAAGTTGCCTAATTGTCTCAGTTTATGCTGGCAGAAAAACATCTCGCGGGCTTTAAATTGTTAACAAGTAGCCCGTTAGGGTTCAGAAGTGGGCCGTTTAGTCCAATTTCCTACTTACGATAGTCCATAGTTCTGTAGTTTGTAGTCTACATTTTGTAGGGCACATTCAACGTTCTACACGCTCGCGCTATTTCACAATACAATGGTTTACAGTTCAGTCAACAGTTGGCATCCGCAATTCACAGCCATAAGTCCAGTCCACAATCGTAAAGTTACGTTTCACAAGCCATTATTGATAGTCCAGTCCACAATCAAGAGAGTGACACAGGAATAAAACGAATTTTATATAAAGTTGGCAGTCGCCATTAATATTACGACGGCCAACTAAAAAGACAATGCAATAACTTACAGATTTTGCAATGGAGAATAACAAACAAATCCCGCCTCTCGAAGTCTTCTCTGTTTCCTTTAGTAAACTGTTCAGTAGGAAGTTGTTTTGCCAGGAAACGGCAGTAACAGATCAACACTCGGATCAGTCATTCCACTGAGCCTCAGAAGCTTTCCAGCCACCTTTTTCACGCTTCTCACTTTTCGCTTTACATTTCTAATGTTACGGACTTTAACTACAGTTGAACATGATTTCCTAGTGGATACTTTTATGGAAATATTTAAGACAATCCAACCATATTCCAATGAATCCCTATTATATTTCACTACTTGCTACTACAGGTACCGGTTCGGACTAATCGAAAGTGTCATGGTTAATTAGTCAGAGCAACTTCATTTAAATCGGCAAATCCTGAATTCCATCTGCGGCTTTCATTTTTGATAACTTTATTGTATCTCATGTCCGTGAATGAAAATTGACCTTTTCTATACTAGTTAGGTAAATACAAACGTATTTTGGGAATTAACTCTACGTAGATTGAATAGCGTTGAATAGTGAAATATTTATTGTTTTGAACGTCCCATTAAGCCCGGCATAGTAAATCGAACCCAATCGAACTAAATTTCAATCGAACTCAATCGAACTCAATCGAACTCAATTCATGGATTGAGTTCGATTGAGTTCGGCAATCGAACGAAATCGAACTCACCGAAAAGAAAAAAAATCAATCGAACCGAATCGAACGTTCGATTTTCGAACTCGTGATTTGTGTAAAACAGGCGTTGAAAATCCATAATCAGATCTTGGAAGCTCGAGTTACTTCAGCCCGGAGTTTAGCGCACGTGTTTTTCGTAAACGAAGAAATTCCGCAGAAATGGCCTCAGATGCGCTGTGGATTGTAAGCTTCAAATGCGTAGTAAAAGGCTACCAGGAATGCCGCTTTGACGTCATTGTATTTTTGCATAAAAGTAACCCAATCCATTTAATTATGTTCGATTGAGTTCGGTTTTCCGAACTCAGTCGAACACAATCAGATGGATTGAGTTCGATTTGTTCGATTGCATTCGATTTGTTCGGAAATCGAACTCACTGAAAGTCCGGTGTTCGATTTCGTTCGATTGCCGAACTCAATCGAACTCAATCCACGGATTGAGTTCGATTTCCGAACGTTCGATTTACTATGCCGGACATTAAGTGAGTATAGAGATTCCAATTTACAAAATGCCTATTAGATGACGTCGATCCGGTATTAATGTTATCCAACTACTTGTTTATACCTCCAAGTGATATTTATATTGAGTATTCACTTAAGCTGAAATCTGCGCATTGTAAGTTGATGCAGAAATAAATGAAAAAATCATGCATCGACGTCGTCTAGCTAATTAGCATTTCAAATTCAAATCTCTAAAACTTACTATAAACGCGAAGTTCAAAACAAAAGATCGGCAAATCCGCGTGGCGTAATCCATGCCACGCATGAGCATTTGCCGATCTTGTCGTGTCAAAAGTTTAAGAAACTTTTAACTTTATACGTTCTTTGTCTTTGTTCTTTCGTTTTTGTTCTTTGTAGGTACCACACTATAACCAGGTCGCTTCTACACCATCCCCAAAATACATAAACAAGGCCACCCCAGACGCCCTATAGTCTCTAGCAATAGCCATCCGACTGAACACATATCCCACCCAATTTGTCGTCTTCCATCTTCAATCACTGGTCTCGAATCTTCCATCTTACATAAAAGACACGACACACTTTCTCGACAAACTTAATGACATCAGTCAACTTCCTGATGGGGTTCTACTCGTAACTCTGGACGTGTCCCCTCTTTATGCCAACATACCACACAAAGGGAATATGGGCGGCCGTTACCACCAAAAATACAAACATTGCAATCGATATAGAACAAACAGAAATGGTCCAGTTGTCCTCTGTAAGTTGGTATAGACAGTTTTGAACTGATGTGGTTATAATGCAGTCGGACAGGTTGTCTTTGGTGGAATGGAATACTTAAACAATAAATGGTTTAGACATATGAGAAACGGTCTAGCCGCCGATGTCAAAACGGTTCAAAAAAACACAAATGATCAAATCAAAATGCGAATAGTCCAGCTTCCGTTTGTAAAACAGCATAAGCTAAATAGAATTGGACAAAGCTAATGCAAACCAATGAAGTGTCCAATGTTAAATCGGTCAAGTCAATTCTCAAATGATTCAGTACAATTTGAAATGCATGATTAAGTGCAACTACAAACGGTCTAGCTTACTGTGAAATGGTTTAATGAATCGTCACCAAATCGTCTAGTGTAATGTGAAATTTTACATTACACTAGACGATTTGGTGAAGATTCATTAAACCATTTCACAGTAAGCTAGAAAATGGTTTAACCTAACGACAAATGGTTTAATGTATTGTGAAATGGTTCAGCTTATTGTGAGAAGGTTCAGCGTATTGTGAAAAGGTTCAGCGTATTGTGAAATGGTTCAGCGTGACGCCAAATGGTTTAGCGTACTGTGAAATGGTTCAGCATATTGTGAAATGGTTCAGCGTATTGTGAAATGGTTCAGCGTATTGTAAAATGGTTCAGCGTATTGTGAAATAGTTCAGCGTATTGTGAAATGGTTCAGCGAATTATGAAATGGTTCAGCGTATTGTGAAATGGTTCAGCGTATTGTGAAATGGTTCAGCGTATTGTGAAATGGTTCAGCGTGTCGCCAAATGGTAAATGGTTTAGTGTTACATCAAATGATTCGTGCCGGAACCGCAAAAAATACAAATGTGAAATGGAACAACATGTAGTGAAATGGAACAGTCTGCTGGGGGCATCACGCACATGGTAGCGTTTGGCGCGAAAAAAAAAAACAGTCACGTGTTTTCCTTTCCGCCTCTCCGCTGTAAGCCGACAATACAGTTCATTTCGATCGCGTGGTTCTTTACTGCTTGCAAGGGCGTTCATATTCAGGTAAGTTTGCTATCTCAAGTGTTTATTATTTGTCTTGAAAGCTATTATCATACTGTAGGTTTCAGTTCATTGCAGGTCCGATGCGCTGTTGTATTCGGCTTTCTTGTTTGTCTGCTTCTCCTTGCAATTTTAAGCCATTTTTAATATGTTTATCGGGTTTTCCAGAGAAAAGATCAGCGAAACAGACAAACAACTGAGAATAGAAACAATACATTAAAGGTCAGTCGATTTCATCGACAAAACATTCGAATTACTGTCAAAATAATCCGTTCTGGACATTCCCGAAGAAATCTTATATTTAACCCTGACCTTGTAACACAATACCTCTTCGAACAATTTTGTCACGTTTTTCTCTTTCTTACCGAATTCATCTTTAGCCTGGGCTGTACCACAAAAAAAACGCACTCCCAGTCGTTCAAAATTATTATGCGACTTGTTTAATTCTTGCCGCATTTCTTACTTTCGTTGCACATAACCTGCAGACATGGCACCGAAGCAAATCACTGCCAAGAACAGAAAGCCAAGAACAGAAAACCATGATGTTACAAAATCGAGAGGAGAGGACGTCATTTTTCGCCATTGCTTAACTACACGTCGTTTCATATGGAATCCCCACCCCCCGGGTATGACTTCCAGGATAAACTGCTGCTCCTGGCATGCCAAAGGAGATTTACCACTGTTATGTAAAAGGCATTTTACAAGTTTGATTTAGGTTCACTCGATTGACAAAACGCTCGTTGCCATTGACAACTTCTAAAATATGTATGCTGGTCCATAACGCTATGAGCACTGTATTAAAAGTCGCTACAAGGATGTGTCTTTTCCACCGTCTGATCCAAACGGCCATGACAGGCATATTTTGATAATGAGTTTCTAGTGCCAGAGATAGGCTGTTAAAAAACCACTCAATTATCAGCGGAACGGAAGTATTGATGGCGAAAGACTGCAGCAAGTTTACGTAAGAGTTGTTTTCAGTGTAAATAAATTGGTACAAGTATTTAACCCCGTTAACCGACACAATTGCCGCTGATTCATATTGCATGCTCATGATGGCGACGTCAGCCATTAGTCTCTCGCGGCGAGGAGTGCGAAAACTGCCCCAAGGAGCTGGGGTTCTTATTTTCCAAAGCCGATTCAAAAGATGATCTATCACAGCCATACTGCTTCGTTCTATGACTTCAGCAATGCCGTGGATTATTCCAAGAGTAGCGATGGATTGTAAACTGCCAAGGTCCGCTTGTAAAACTCGAAACATAATGATTTCCAAATTGTACGACAAACTGATGGTCGAAGCCGCTTCCAAGCTGTTGCTGCATCTTTAAGCTGCTGTTGTGTCAGCGTTTTTTCGTTCTCGTCCTCTGTCGAACATGCATCTGTTACCTTTATATCAAGGCTGCTCGCCGCTAGATAGTTCAAGCTTGTGCGAACTTCTCTATCACTGTATTCCTGGTAAATAAATTCATCAACAGGATGATAATACCATTCTCGGCCTGTGCTTTCTAGAGGATTGTAACCGAAAGACTCCGCCGTGTATTCGGGTTCCTCTGGGCTATAGTGGTCTGTTACGCTTCGTGTAAAACTAAACAAAATATGCCCAAACACCTCTAACAGAGTACTGCTACTCATTGTGCTTGGAAAAGCAGTTAGAATTAATGGATCAAATCAAGAGCGGGCTTTTATTCTCGGCCTGAAAACAACTACAATTTCACTTTCAGTGAAACCAATATATTATAAACTATGAAACGAAAACTAAATTAAAATATCATGCTGTTAAAAAGTAGATTCGGACTTATAATGACGAATTTATGTAGTTATAAGTTATGTAAGGCCCTATTCCTATTTCACTTTTTGAAACTATTAAAAAAACGATGATTTTTCTTAGGTTCTTTATTTTCATCTTTGTCTCTTAGTTTCACTGATAATTAACCGGGGTTGTGATCGCCTGTTTATGAAAATGCAGTTTTTTAAATTCGTAATAAGTGCTTTCGAAACAATATAGGCAAAACAGAAGCGTCATCCGCGTTTTTAACAATTTTAACATATGATAATGTCCAAATTGTCTCCACCCACAAATTGACTCCAGGAGGTCAAGAAATCAAAATTGTCATTCCTATTTCAAGATAATAAAGTAAGCTTAAAGGAAGTACTTGGCCATAATCATGAAAACACGATATTTCAGTTCCTTTAACTAGCCAGCACAGCAGGCGGAGTAACATTGGGTGTAATGTCGGGAACGCGCGAGTACGTCCTCCATATGATCGCGACTACAATAGTTTGTATATACCTAACTACTGTAAAGTTCTGAAAGTAACGACTCCCGAAAGTACCGTCAAAACGTTGTGGCTGTCAATATATCCCGAAAATAGCGAGCCCCCTTAAAGAAGCGACTACAGGCCCGAAAGTAGCCTTATCTTTATTTGATAAAACAACAACTTTAAATCATAACGATAACATGGATGTCTACCCAGATGTACTGCTGACGAGCTTTTATTTTGTGAATGGTCCAATGCGACAAAAGTTGCATTGGAGAGCGCGACAAAAATCGCATGTGTATTAAACGGGCCTTTATATAATGTTGCAGTTTCATTTTGTAATTTAATAATATCTTAAACCTGATGAAGGCTGGTCTGGCCAGCTGAAATATTTTTTCAAATATATTTACTCGTTGTATCAGCTTTGCAGTAGTCCTTGAGCTTCTCGTTTGTATTCATCCAGTTTAGCTGATTAAATCTCCTCTGAGATCCAACGTACAACCGCAGGATCTTCGTCCACGGTTTTTGTAGTTCAACAAGTTATTTGCAGCCCGATAATATAACGGCTTTGAAAACAGACATTGACCTCTTATTAACTTTATTCTCCATTTGCCGACTCTTTGGAAAGGAGAAGTACGTACACGTAGACGATGATGACTAACCAGTATTCCTGTTCGATGCCTACTCTTAACAAATTTTCCACATCAAAACTCGATTCAAGTCGCTGCATGCCTCGTAACCTGAAACGAATTTCATTTGAAACGATGTTTTGAAAATTTTATATCCCAGATTGATATTGATGGTAGTCTTTTGCTTCCGTTCCATTGAGTGGCTTTAACAGCCTATCGCTGGCAATAGAAACTCGCGTTATCAAAATATGCCTGTCATGGCCGTTTGGATCAGACAGTGGAAAAGGCACATCCTTGTAGCGAATTCTAATACAGTGCCCATAGCGTTATGCATCAGCACAAATATTTTAGTTGTGAGACTAAGAGTTCTGTCAGCCAAGTGAACCTAAATCAAACTTTTAAAATACGTTTCACACAAAAGTAATACAAACGGCTGTAGACTAGGGTCATATATGTTTATCAATAAAGTCAATAGCCTGTGAACAAACCTTCTGGTTGGGGATAGGGTGAAAAGAAAGGCCAGGAGCGAAGCGAGCCGAGGGGGAACTGGGAATTCCCCCGCCCCAGTATTCCCTCGGCTAGCTTGCTCGCTCGCGATCTTTCTTTTCTTTTCACAGCCTTCCCTTTCGTCCTATCCCCAACCAGACGACCCGTTCACGGGCTATTTATTATACAATGGGCTTTTTGACACTGCGGTTATATTGTTAAAAACGTTTAAATATTAGTGTTTGCGAGAAGGAAATCGGTTTAGTCACCGTAGTTTTGTGCAACCCCATTTAAACGTCGTTTTAATAACCGGCCTATCAACTAAGTCCCTCGCGTGTCCACTAATAACTAAGTAACTTAATTTATACAGGGTGGCCCATTCAGCGACAAGGCTGTCTACTAAATTGCTATAAAATATATAACTAGTAATAACCAAGGTGTTGTAGGATTAATAAAAGTTAAACAGACGTGTACTATGATATAACTCGGCCTCGCGTAGCGATATGATTTAGTCTGTCCAAGAGCTCAGGCAGGATCCAGTTTCGTTTATACTTTTAGTCATATATATATATATGGTGGCGCACAGCACACACTGGTTATGCAAACGTTTTTACGCCAGGCTACTTCCCCTGTTGCGTGACAAATGAGACCAGTACTTAACTATCCCCACACCGCCAAAAAAATTTCATCACTCCACCCTAGCTTCGCGAGGACCTGCGAGTCACGTATTACTAGAAGTGGTATATTTATGCAGTTAAAACAGTATCTGGCTATGAACTGTGAAGGTTATGAATTGTGGGCGAGGCGATTGATTGAGTCGAGATGAATTGATGTAACGCAACGAGCAATTTATTGTAAAATTATAACATACGAAACTTGAACATGTTGTCAGTAGAATGAGTAGGAAACTGAAACGAATCGAACTATATTGTTAGATTTGCAATGTCAAATGAATGTACTAAATGTTCTGAGAACAAACTGAAACTGTTTTCCGAGTTAGTGACACAGTCCCGAGGGGCCCCAGGGACACAGTCACACTGGTAATGAATAAGGTTACTCCACAAGTTCCTTGATGTAGTTGGATGTTGCATCAACAACCATTGTAATGTTCTCTAAAAAAAGCAAAGTCTCTGAAATTTGATCGGAAGTTAGGTCACTGCATGTCTGGTTTTTGTTGAGAAAGGATTGTAAAACATCAGCGAAAGCAGTAAACCATGTTTCATTACCGTGGACAGCTGCACACAGTCGTGCTGACATAGCTTTCTTTGAAATGAACAACGCTTCCGCTTTGCGCTTGAGGTCGAAATGACATCCAACGGAAAATCCCTTCCTCCGTACATGTATCCATATTTCGTAAGTTTCATGTGATCGAAGGTCAAAACGCTCGTGATTAGATCACTTATGTCCAGGATTGCAGATAATTAGATGCATGGCAAATTGTGATATCCAACATGAAGTGTCCCGTTAAGTCTAAGTGTTTACCGTCTTTTTTGAAATGTAAGGTAAGCATTAGTGTTAGTGTTATTTTTAGGTTAGGGTAAACGCACGTGTTTATCTTTACTTAAAGAGCAGAATTTAGTGGACACTTCGTGACGTTTTTTGTGTGTATTTTTGAAAACAAGTGATGTTGAAGTTGAGTAGAAGAGCAAGAGGACACTTTGTGACGCTTATTAAATTTGCCATGCATCTAATTATCTGCAATCCTGGGATTAGATTGAGTTCTATGCATTCCATTCATGCTTAGTGGAAGTCCAAAAGGAATGCATCCGGCCACATACGTGCCGCGCATGCGTAATAGCAACCTTGAGATTAGGATTATGATGACAATACGAGAGATGCTAGATGCTGGCAATAGTTTGTGTGTAAAGTCCAAATATGATGTTTCCATTGTTTAAAACGCGGATGACTCCTCTGCTTCAAAACGTTCTTGTTACAATGAAATTGAAAGAAAAGTTCCTTCTCAAACAGAAGTGCATGCGCACGCTCGCTGTTAAATATCAATGAAAGTAAGAGACAAATATTTTAAGAAAATTACAGTGTAAAGTTCAATATCAACGCCTTATATAGTTTGTAACTAAATACATTACTACTTAATGTGAAGTCGGAACCAAATTTAAATCGCGATTATTTCAGTTTCTGTATTTTTTCCAGAGGGAAGTGCACGTGAAAAGGAATTTTCCCTGAAAGTGAAATTGCACTTGTTTTCAGCACAGGTATAAAAGTGAGCGGGTGAGCTCAACAGAATTCTTATAACGAGTATAACTAGCTGGAGAGTGTATCAAAATCAGTCCGCTCTTGATTTGAACCATTAATTCTAACTGCTTTAACGAGCACAATGAGTAGCAGTACTCTGTTAGAGGTGTTTGGGCACGTTTTGTTCAGTTTTACACGAAGCGCAACAGACCACTACAACCCAGAGGAACCCGAATACACGGTGGAGTCTTTCGGTTACAATCCTCTAGAAAGCACGGGCCGAGAGTGGTATTATCATCCTGTTGATGAATTCATTTATCAGGAATACAGTGATAGAGAAGTTCGCACAAGCTTGAACTATCTAGCGGCGAGCAGCCTTGATATTAAGGTAATAGATGCATGCTCGACAGAGGACGAGAACGAAGAAACGCTGACACAACAGCAGCTTACAGAGGCGGCGACAGCTTGGAAGCGTCTTCGACCATCAGTTTGTCGTACAATTTGGAAATCAATGTACATTGGAGCATTTATATCGCTCCTTACCGCTACCGTCTTAGGTGCGATCTTCACTATGGTCTTATATCTCAGTTTTAAAACTATCAACATCTGCGAATTCAACCCAGCGAAGTTAATTCCAATACGCGTGCAATGGATGAGGACAATTTCATGTTCGATTGATTATGTTATGATTAACATTTTTTTCTTTATAAATATTTTATTTGTTTTTCGCCAATACCAGTTAATAGGGGTGAAACGAAAACTGTTTTTGCCTTGCTGTGTGGCTTCTTCATTTGATGTCGCATATCGTTTAATCCTTCAGACTCTGGGAATGTCGAATTATTCAAAATTTTCTCCTACGCGAAATATCCCAATAAACGTTGTCTTTTTCATCAGTATTGGAGTGCAAGCCTATGTTTTAACGAAACTCTTCTGTAAAGCGCGGTCAAGCAAACAAAAGATAACTTTGTTTCTACAAATGACCCTACCATTATGCCTATCCCTTCTGCTCGCTATTGTAATCGTTCGTTGCATCTACCCTGCATATAACAAACAAGACAGAGAAGGCAGGCTGTTTATCGCAGTTTTCGCTCCTCTAATCGCGGTCTTGGTCAAGCCGATCTCGCGAATTTGCGTTCAACGGTTATATAACATTACTTATCCGGGATATTCCTATGTCCTGTTAACACCACTGTATTCTGGGGCTGCGGTTATGTTTCGAGTTTTACAAGCGGACCTTGGCAGTCTCCAGTCCATCGCTACTCTTGGAATAATCCACGGCATTGCTGAAGTCATAGAACGAAGCAGCATGGCTATGATCGATCATCTTTTGAATCGACTTTGGAAAATAAGAACCTCAGCTCCTTGGGGCGGTTTTCGCACTCCTCGCCGCGAGAGATTAATGGCTGACATCGCCATCATGAGCATGCAATATGAATCAGCGGCAATTGTGTCGGTTAACGGGGTTTTATACTTGTACAAATTTATTTACACTGAATACAACTCTTACGTAAATTTGCTGCAGTCTTTTGCCATCAATACTTCCGTCCCGCTGATAATTGAATGGTTTTTTAACAGCCTATCTCTGGCAATAGAAACTCGTTATCAAAATATGCCTGTCATGGCCGTTTGGATGAGACGGTGGAAAAGGCACATCCTCGTAGCGATTTTTAATACAGTGCTCATAGCGCTATGTTTCAACACAGATATTTTAATATTTGTAAATGGGAATGAGCGTTCTGTCAGCCAGATGAACCTAAATCAAACTTGTAAAATACCATTCACATAAGAGATATTAAGTGCAAACGGCTGTAACATACTAGAGTCATAGACGTTTATCATTAAAGTCAAATCATTTTTAAATTAAAACACTTTCGATAAAGAAAAAGAGAGATGTTAAGGTTAGTCATGAACTAAGTAAACTGTATTAAAATTCGAGTCCACGAAGGCAATTGAACTGACCCATGCGTTACCTTACTTAAAGTGGGCAGACACGAGGGGTCATGTAGCAGGGACATGTCGCAGCGACATGTAGCAGCGACAAAAATTTGTGTAGTACACACTGAGGAACATGTAGCAGGGACGTATAGCGGTGAGGAGACATGTAGCAGGGAAAAAATTACAATGTTTGCACGCATGGAAATGTTGCAGGGACATTCTCAGGGAAATGTTGCAGCGACACCAATTTTGGGAACATTTTGTCACCGCGACATGTCGCACGGAGTTCAACTTGTTGAACTTCATGGGACACGCTGCTACATGTCGCTGCGACATGACCCTGCTACATGACCCCTCGTGTCTGCCCACCTTTACACTCTTCGGACGCATCAACTACTGAGCTATCGGGAGACCAGTGTCACTTACTAGGTAAACCACCAGACGACTGTAGTTCCCTATCATGAGCTGCTCTCTGTAGCTCAGTGCATGGTTGGGGTAGTGAGTGCCACCCCTTTCTCTCATGTTTTAGAAGTTTCTTTAGCAGCATTCGTTTTGGGAGGCCAAAATTTTCAGTAGCTGTTCATTGTTTTCTCGGGTACATTTTGAAAAGCATGTCGACCGGAATGTTGATTTTGTTTCTTATATTTTGTAAGTTTCATTTGATATTTTTGTTTTTTTAGTCCATTCTAACATCTCTTTATCAATTTCAATTAATTTTGGATCAATAGAGACGATTTTCTAGAAATCAAAAGTTTGCGGATCCAAAATGGCGTCATCATCGACACGTGACCACTTTAGCTTGTACAGGACATGATGGGTCTGTGCTGTGCTCGCGCTAATAATGCCATCATAATTTTGAAAAATGTATTGGGCTAAAAACCTGAAAAGTTTGCGTTAGTTTTTCACTTTTTCGACGTTTATAACTTTAAAAAAATATTCGAAAAGATGTTCTTCTATCTGATTTAATGACAATTACGTCATCGCGCGAGATAATGAATATTACCTAAGTATGAATAGGATATATACGAATGGAGATATAAATCTCTATTTTTCACCTGATACCCCTTTGACACTTCAAAATAACATCAACACCAACCACCTCTCCTAGACCTGGTGCAGGAGTTCCATCCGACCACGCCCATTGAATTTTCCTTGTCGCAGCCGATTGCTGCATTTCAATCGGGGAAAAAAATTCCCCCATATCCACTATTTCCTTTATTTGGAACTAAAATAAAGAAACAGAATGAACGAGTAACCCGCGGATGGAATCGACTTTTTTACTGCAAATCTGGCTGTGGCACGGTGGATTTTTCTTAACATCTGTTTTCATCTTTGTCTCTCAGTTTCACAGATACTTAACAGCGCATGCAGGTGCTCTCTTGTTTATGAAAACAACTTCTCTTCCAATTCTATAGTGACAAGAAATTTTTAAACAACATTTGCAAAGCAGAAGAGTCATTAGCATTTTTTAACAATGGCAACATCATATTTGGACAAAACCCACAAACTACTGCCAACAGGTAATTTAGAGTGCCTAAGTGAAGATAAGTTCGGAGAGCATTAATTTTATGCAACGTAGTACTAGTTTTCAATTGACTAAAGTCCTCAGTGGTAGATGCAAGGCGTAGCAGGCGCAAGAGTAATATATAAATGGGCGTAATTTCAAAAACACACAAGCATGCACGTCCCCCAGATCGATCGAGCGCAATAATAATTATCAGTATTCTTCGAGGACGCGTGGGATCGAGTTGCTTCAGCAGCTCATATCCGGCAAGTCCGAGAAGTATAACTGTTTTTAATGAGTAAATTTTCAAACACTCAGGTGAACACAGAGATTTATATCTCCATTCGTATCCTATTGATACTCATGTAATATTCATTATAATTCAACACATTGATACACTGCCCAAATATGGTCAAAAAGTTATCGATATACGTCATGTCTACATGGAGTATAACCAGCGATGGCGGTAAATTTCGCATTTTGAAGGAAAGTGAAGATGACTGCTGCCTGCGATGTCGTGTTTTTGGGCGAAAAAGTGCGTGAACTATTAGTTAAAAAAGGGAAAAGAAAGAAAAAAAGAGAGGGAAAAAAAAGAGCAAAAATACTGTTCACATGATTGGACAAAAAAGGCGCGAAATTATCGCGTTGTCGCGGTCGCAGTGTTTCTTGGCGTAGCTGAATGAAAACTGGTTCAAAGTTTAACCGCTCGACAAGGAGTGAATGAAGGAGCACAATTTTCGTAAAATTCCTTTGGTAATCACCTCTGGAATATGATATAGACTTGATGTTTCCTCAGAAAAGTTTCTGATCTCGTCATTACGCCTGTAGGAGCTAAAAAACGAGCATTCCAAGTTTGTAAACAACATTGATCGACTCAGCTCGTACTTCGATGGCGGTTTGAAAATTTGGTGCTGATGGAAGGGACTAAAAAGCGAAATCAACTACAGGTACGATGTTTTAACCGTTTCTTGTATTCTCTAGCTGTGAATTTTTGTAAGACATACTGTCCACGCTGCAGTTCTTTCCGACTTTTCGCCGCTATGTTTAGGTTCAGTTCGTAGCCGTGTGTTTGTTCAATTTGTTTTGATTCTGAATTG
This sequence comes from Cladopsammia gracilis, assembly GCA_022457155.1. Lineage (NCBI taxonomy): Eukaryota > Metazoa > Cnidaria > Anthozoa > Scleractinia > Dendrophylliidae > Cladopsammia > Cladopsammia gracilis. The sequence continues at coordinate 169,880 of JAJGOT010000846.1, read as the reverse complement.
AACTTTTTAAGATACGAAACACTTGTAACTAAGACATTCTATGCCATTTTACTGTGTTTTAATTCTTGTAGTCACTACTCTGTCCCGTTCTTTGAGTAGACGAAAGCTCTTCGTAGAAACTCTGAACTGATTGTGTACGCTAAATTAATTTTAGCTTGGCAAAAGTCTCGGCGTTCGCTGCTTGTTGTTTAAGAAATGGTGCGAGGTAAAATATTGTTGTTAGCCTTTTTACTTAATGAAAGGTTGTATATCTCAATGAATTTTTTTCTCGAAACTGTGATTTGTTATCTATAGAGACCTTAAGATCGAGGTTTTTCGGCATTTCCCGCGAACCGCGAACGTCAAGAAGTCACGTGATCAGTGCCTTGCCGTCAGGTTTGCGGTTTGAGGTTTACGTTTGTACGACTAGACCACGCTCTAGAGGTAAGTGGTTTACCGCAAGGTTTTTAGCGCCCTAAAACATCACAATCACACGTTTGAGAGGAAATACTACTTTTTAGAACTCTTTCGCTTATTAATTATCGAATTCTTTTTCATAGAAACGTAATTTTGAAGACGATTTCTCAGCTTAAAGAGAAGTGAACGAACGAATGTGAACAAACATGGCAGCCGGCTAGCTATTTGTTTTGGAACTGATTTGCCAGTCGGATTACTTTGTGGTTAAACTACGATAAACAAAGTAAAACAAAAGCCAGTTTCTGATGATATGTGAATGCATGAATGTATATGCATGAATGTATACTTTGTTCCCTAGATGGCTTCGGTAATAGGCATAGGTAAAAAGAAACCCTCAATCTTAAGCCCAGATTTTGTTCATACGGCGAACTCAGAACTGTAAACTGCTGGCCGACGTTTGTGGTTTGCGGTTTAAGGGGAAAACCTCAATCTTAAGGTCTCTAATGTTTTGAATTACAAAACAGTTATAGTGTTCAAGCTTGCGCAATATTGACAAAGGCGCCACACTCATTCATGAACTGTGTGATGTTGTAAGTTTCGCGCGGTAAAACATATGTAAGCTTTTTTTTAAAATAAAAGGCTTGTCGGCGATATTCTTTCTTCAAACTGTGCTTTGTTATCAATGTGTTGAATTATAAAACTATTATAGCGCTCAAGCTTGCGTGATATCGCCTAATTTTAGCCGACTTGGCCTACGGCCTCGTCGGCTAAGTATTAGGCGATATCACGCGCGCTTTCGCGCTATAATAGTTAATTATCCCGCGCGATGACCTAATTGTCATTATATCAGATAGAATAATAAATGCAAAGGTGTCAGTTCGCAGAGATTATATATGGAGGGAGTCTCTACCCCCCCCCCCCCCCCCCCCCCCCCGCCCTCCTGTCCTCCAACCCTTTCGCTGACGAAATTAGTTCGCGGTGTCCCTTGTCGTATCCTAAGACAGGGATCACTTGTCCCATACTTTAATGCTAATTCGTCAGAGGAAGGGATAAGGTATTATTAAATCATTTTCTCGACGAAAAGAAAGTCCATCTTTGGTTTTACGCGCTCTTACTTTTTCCTGTGTCAGGTTGTTATACAAAATTGAAGTGACGAAAATGCGTCACAAACTGAAAAATCGCAAACTCGTTTCTCTAAATTCAAAATGCGCGGTCTCTGAATGGTTATCCTAAAGCAGAGCGGTGTCTGATCCGGACTTGTTTGTGAGGGGGCTTGTATGAGGGAGCGAGAGGGAGTGGAGGGGAACGGAGTGTAAAAGGGAAATTGGGAATGAAGCTGTCATTTTCGGCCCTTTGGGCTTTGCAATACCGTAGAGTTACGAAAGTAGCCCCAACCCCGAAAGTAACGGCTACCCGAAAGTAACGTTAATTTTCGAACCTTTCTAGTAATTCCCGAAAGCAACGGCCCACCCGAAAGTAACGACCCACCCGAAAGTAACGGGCTACCCAAAAATAACGGGCCAATCGGTCCGACCGATACCATATAGTGACGTCATCATGCCGAGGGAATAGCTTAAGTGTTTCACTGTACAAGAAGATATGCTGAAGGATACTGAAGACTCAATGAGAAAGAGAGAATTAAAGTAACATTATGCTTATTCCGTGTTTGTTTTTACCATTACCTTTTTTGCTTCAATTAAATTAATTTACTCACATAATAGATCATATTCGTATTCTCGGTATTGAACTGGAACTAGCTTGCAGTCGAGGCTCATGCGGGGAAATCTTTTCACATGCAAATATTTTTAATGATATTCCCCCGCATTAGCGTCGACTGCAAGCTAGTTCCAGTTCAATACCGAGAATACGAATATTGTCTATTTAGGTACCCGAAAGTAACGGCTGCTCGAAAGTAGCGGCTACCTGAAAGTTGCGGCCCCTTAAGCCTGGTTTCCATATAATCGCAACAATCGCAACGATGACGATCGCTGCGATTCTTGCGATCCTTGCGATCGCTGAGACCTCAGGTTTCCATATGATCGCAGCGATCGCAAAGAAACGTCGAGTAGGCTTGGATCCGATATACTTAAAGTGCATTATGGATCATGGAATACAAGGCTTTGGGGTGCAATGCTTTTTGGGACATTTTGGATCGCAAGGATCGCAAGAGTGGTTTCCATATAAAAACCTCACGATCGCAATGATCGCAAGGATCGCAGAGATAGAAATTTTTCTATCTCTGCGATCGCAATCGCAAGGATCGCAACGTTTTGGTTTCCATATAATCGCAAGGGTCGCACAACACTTTTTTCTTCGATCGCTGCGATCGTTGCAATCGTTGCGATTATATCGAAACCAGGCTTAAGGCCTGAAGAACTCTACGGTAAGTGAAAATCGCGGATCGGATGTCACACGAAAATATATGGCGTCGATCTTGTTTCCAACTTCATTGTTTTTCAATTCGGTTTTTACGTTTTTTACTTAATAATAAAGGACTTTATCCCTTGGATTTGTATTAGCTTCATTTAACTGAAAGAAATTTTGTGGTGGTGGAGAATTGTGGTGGTGGTGGTGGAGGAGAATTGTGGTGGCGGTGGTAGTAAAAACTCCTGTACCCCTCCTGTACCCCTCTTGTACCCCTCCTGTACCCTTTCTGTATCCTTCCTGTACCCCTCCTGTACCCCTCCTGTACCCCTCCTGTACCCCTCCTGTACCCCTCCTGTACCCCTCCTGTACCCTTTCTGTACCCCTCCTGTACCCCTCCTGTACCCTTTCTGTACCCCTCCTGTACCCCTATCATTTGATCACAATAGAAAACACGGATATCTAATTACTTTTAATATATATGATCAAGGATTTGCGAAAACAGCATCGAATAAAAATTTCTTGGATGAAAAACGCGGCGTTATAGAAATATACCAGTTCCCAAAATCCTTACAACCCCCGTCCGAGTTCTCCAGTTAAATTAAGACATTATTCAAACGATAAAACAAAGTGGATTTACGAGCACGGAGATGAACCAAACGTAAAATCGTTTTCAGAGGAAACCTTCGCTTCCGAAAAAAGCCAACAAAGCTTTAGGACTGCAATACGGTCTTAGAGTGAATTCGCGCTGCGTCCGTAAAGTAATTTCATTCTAATATTTTGTTCTTGATTTCCTTTTAATTTGTGTAGTATATGGATTTGAGTTGTTCTAAATAAAACAGCTTTTGTTGACATAATGATTTGATGAAACCTTAATGCGTTTTGTTATTATTAAATATATTTTTACTTAAACAGAGTGTGGGTTTATTGTTTTAGTAACGCATGTAATTGGTTGCTTTGTTTATTTTTCCGAGGTGCTAATTTTTCATGCAAATTTAGTTCAGTGAAAGTTCGCATAATTAAAAGTTTGAACATTGAAGTTACCGGTAAAGTTATAAAAACTTAAATTGGGTGATGGCTGCGAAACTGAAAATCGACATAGAGTCTAGCGATGAAGCGGCTAAAACGGCGGTAAATACGAATAGGAAGCGGTTTTTTATCCTGTGAAATTTTATTGCTTCTAAACTTGAATGTTTCGGAAACCTCTAATTAGGGTTGCTTCTGTAGGTACAGGATCACAGTGTACGTCATCAGATTTTCCCTAAATTAATTCTGTGCAATTGCATAATTAGCAAAATCATTTTGTGAAATGCATAAATTACATTTCAATTTTCAAATTTAATTTCATCTTTGGAAGTTTAAATGGAAGTGTGGCAGGGTGGCAGTGTGGCAGTGTGGAAGTGTGTGGAAGTGTGGCAGTGTGGCAGTGTGGCAGTGTGGCAGTATGGCAGTGTGGAAGTGTGGAAGTGTGGAAGTGTGGAAGTTTGGAAGTGTGGCAGTGTGGCAGTGTGGCAGTGTGGCAGTGTGGCAGTGTGGCAGTGTGGAAGTGTGACAGTGTGACAGTGTGGAAGTGTGGAAGTGTGGAAGTGTGTGGAAGTGTGGAAGTGTGGCAGTGTGGAAGTGTGGAAGTGTGGCAGTGTGGCAGTGTGGAAGTTTGGAAGTGTGGCAGTGTGGCAGTGTGGAAGTGTGGAAGTGTGAAAGTGTGACAGTGTGGAAGTGTGGCAGTGTGGAAGTGTGGCAGTGTGGAGGTGTGGCAGTGTGGTAGAGTGGAAGTGTGGCAGTGTGGAAGTGTGGCAGTGTGAAAGTGTGGAAGTGTGGCAGTGTGGAAGTGTGGAAGTGTGGAAGTGTGGCAGTGTGGCAGTGTGGCAGTGTGGCAGTGTGGAAGTGTGGAAGTGTGGAAGTGTGGCAGTGTGGAAGTGTGGAAGTGTGGCAGTGTGGCAGTGTGGAAGTGTGGAAGTGTGGAAGTGTGACAGTGTGGAAGTGTGGCAGTGTGGAAGTGTGGCAGTGTGGAAGTGTGGTAGTGTGGAAGTGTGGCAGTGTGGAAGTTTGGCAGTGTGGCAGTGTGGAAGTTTGGAAGTTTGGAAGTGTGGAAGTGTGGTAGTGTGGAAGTGTGGAAGTATGGAAGTGTGGCAGTTTGGAAGTGTGGAAGTGTGGCAGTGTGGCAGTGTGGAAGTGTGGAAGTTTGGCAGCGTGGAAGTGTGGTTATAAATGGGGTTGACAGACCTACACGACTCCTGCTGTGTACAAGCCTTCAAGCATGTCTTTAAGCGACTCTCTATAAAAATAGAAAGGCTAAATACTAGTACCACTCGTCGCCAAAAAGTATTTAAAAGGCATAAAACTTTCCCAGTAAGACTTAAGAGAGAAATGCGCCTTTAGATCACAGTTACGAATTTGTTTTCTTCGATGATATTGACCTTTTGATCTCGGCGGATTATCTCTCAAAATCATAGGAGGATTTCATACTTTACATAGCCGTTAGAATTGTTACATTTCTTTATGCCGTTGTTCGGTGCTAGCACTATTGGCATACATGGCGGTTTCTTTGGCTCACTTTTTTTTTGCAAGATACATACTAATCGGCTCAAGTTTGTTATTAGATTAGATTAGATTAATGACTTTATTTTAAGAGGGAAGCACGTAACAGTTAAATTACAACTGATGACCCTGTGGCCCTCTATAAAGTAATCTAGTCAACACATAAAATTTACATAAATAAAAGTAATAATAATTTGATATATATAAGTTAAAAACATATTGAAAGAGCACATACGTATATCATACTCAAAATTCTTGATAATAAAAACATGCAAAAAAAGAAAAATTACATTATCCAAATTATAGAAAATTCATATCACTATTTTGTTTACTAAGTAAATTGTTTATAACTTTGTGAAATGATATATATGAAGTAAATCATATATGAACTGCGGAAATGAAATCAAATGAAGAATGATCCTCGCAGTTGTGAACGCAATTTTAAGCAATTGCGAAAAGAAGCCTGAAAAAATTCAGGACTTCAACGGGGTTCGAACCCGTGACCTCGCGATAACGGTGCGATGCTCTACCAACTGAGCTATGAAGCCACTGACGTTGGGAGCAGGTCAATTGTAGGTTCATATATTCCCGTGAAAGGAGTGAATGTGAAATGATATAAATGAAGTAAATCATATATGAACTGCGGAAATGAAATCAAATGAAGAATGATCCTCGCAGTTGTGAACGCAATTTTAAGCAATTGCGAAAAGAAGCCTGAAAAAAATTGAGGACTTCAACGGGGTTCGAACCCGTGAACTCGCGATACCGGTGCGATGCTCTACCAACTGAGTAGCCTGTTCCAGGCGTTAAGTTTGTGGCGCGCGAAAGAAAACGCCACGCGCCGCTTTTCGCTGCTCCCTACAATCTAAACGCCTGGAAGAGGCTACCAACTGAGCTATGAAGCCACTGACGTTGGGAACGTACAATTGACCTGCTCACAACGTCAGTGGCTTCATAGCTCAGTTGGTAGAGCATCGCACCGGTATCGCAAGGTCACGGTTTCGAACCCCGTTGAAGTCCTGAATTTTTTTCAGGCTTCTTTTCGCAATTGCTTAAATTGCGTTCACAACTGCGAGGATCATTCTTCATTTGATTTCATTTCCGCAGTTCATATATGATTTACTTCATATATATCATTTCACATTCACTCCTTTCACGGGAATATATGAACCTACAATTGACCTTCTCCCAAAGTCAGTGGCTTCATAGCTCAGTTGGTAGAGCATCGCACCGGTATCGCGAGGTCACGGGTTCGAACCCCGTTGAAGTCCTGAATATTTTTCAGGCTTCTTTTCGCAATTGCTTAAAATTGCGTTCACAACTGCGAGGATCATTCTTCATTTGTTTATAACTTTCTTTTTCAAAGCTTTGCCACTCTTTAATTCTTTGAGGTCTTTATCCAGGTTATTCCATTCTTTAATTGATCGTACAGTAACAAATGTTCGCCCACCTTCTGTTTCATTTTTATAACGTGGACAATTAAAATTTAAGTTACTAAATCGGGTACTTCTATTGTGGGTGTCAGAGTTCAACTTTAGCATTTCCTTCAATTCAGGTAGACCGGCGTCTTTCCTAAGATTCTCTTAAGGAGTAAAGAACATCTAATTGCATAAGATTCATGGTAAAAAGGTATCCAATTTAATAAGTTGAACAATGGAACAGAACGAGAACGGGGTTCGGCGTCTAAGATGATTCTAGCTGCTCTTTTCTGTAACTTAAAGATGCTATCTAATTGAAAGTGCAAGGATCGTTAAATTTCTCAGGCCGTGATTTAATGTCTAAAGTCTGCGGTGTGCAAGACGTGTGAGGAAGTGTTTCTCATCACGGATATAGCCGCATCGTTATAAATGGCCGGGGTTGACAGATCTACACGACTCCTGTTGTGTGACCATTGCATTGTTTTAAGCCTTCAAGCATGTTTTTAAGTGACTCTCTGTAAAAATAGACAGGCTAAACACTACTACCGCTCGTCGCTAAAAAGTATTTAAAAAGCATAAAGCTTTCCCAATAAGACTTAAGAGAGAAATGCGCCTTTAGATCAGTTATTTGTTCTCGAAATGTTTTCTTCGTTGATATTGTTCTTTTGATCTCGGCGGATTATCTCTCAAATTGATAGGAGGGTTTCATGCTGTACAGAGCCGTTAGAATTATTATATTTCTTTATGCCTTTGTTTGTTGCTAGCTCTATTGGCATACATGTAAATTGCGGTTTCTTTGGCTCACCTTTGTTGCAAGATAAATTCTAATCGGCTAAAGTTTGTTGTCGCTTTGAAAATGCAAGGATCGTTAAATTTCTCAGGCCGTGATTTAGTGTGGTTATAAATGGGGTTGACAGATCTACACGACTCCTGTTGTGTGTCCATTGTATTGTTTTAAGCCTTCAAGCACGTCTTTAAGCGACTCTCTGTAAAAATAAGACTGGCTAAACACTAGTACCACTCGTCGCTAAAAAGTATAAAGAAAGCATAAAGCTTTCCCAGTAAAACTTAAGAGAGAAATGCGCCCTTAGATCAGTTATGAATTTGTTCTCTTTGTAGATATTGACCTTTTGATCTCGGCGGATTAGCTCTCAAATTGATAGTAGGATTTCATGCTTTATAGAGCCGTTAGAATTATTATATTTCTTTATGCCGGTTTGGTGCTAGCTCTATTGGCATACATTGTGGTTTCTTTGTGCTCACTTTAGTTGCAAGATAAATACTAATCGGCTAAAGTTTTAATCGCTTTGAAAATGCAAGGATCGTTAAATTTCTCAGGGCGTGATTTCAGTAGTGTCTAAAGTCTGCGGTGCGCAAGACTTGTGAGAAAGTGTTTCCCATCACGGATTTAGGCTTTATAGAGCCGATTTCATGTGCTTTATTGAAAGAAATACAATATTTTGAAAATACTTTAATCTTTATATCTGATATGAATGTGAATAGGGTAGACTTAGCATCCTATAGCCAGATAAACAGTTCTCGTTACTATTTTTCCTGCATTTTGTATCAATCTTGTAGTATTTGGGTTTTAACAAGACATGTTTCCTGCCATATTTTGTGAGATTTATGAACGTCTTGCTTGAAATGTTGTCAAAAACAGGACAAACTAACTAAATCACTGTGGAAACAAAATGTTATATTTATTTCAAGTGTTATGGCATTAAAAAATATCATACCCTTCTAAACTTCCACACTGCCACACTTCCACACTGCCACACTTCCACACTTCCACACTTCCACACTGCCACACTTCCACACTGCCACACTTCCACACTTCCACACTGCCACACTGCCACACTGCCACACTGCCACACTGCCACACTGCCACACTGCCACACTTCCACACTGCCACACTGCCACACTGCCACACTTCCACACTTCCACACTGCCACACTGCTACACTGCTACACTGCTACACTTCCACACTTGCAAATTTCCACACTTCCACACTTCCACACTGCCACACTGCCACACTTCCACACTTCCACACTTCTACACTGCCACACTGCCACACTTCCACACTTCCACACTTCCACACTTCCACACTGCCACACTTCCACACTGCCACACTGCCACACTGCCACACTTCCACACTGCCACACTGCCACACTTCCACACTTCCACACTGCCACACTTCCACACTGTCACACTGCCACACTTCCACACTTCCACACTGCCACACTGCCACACTGCCACACTGCCACACTGCCACACTGCCACACTGCCACCCTTCCACACTTCCACTTAAACTTCCAGAGATGAAATTAAATTTGAAAATTGAAATGTAATTTATGCATTTCATAAAATGATTTTGCTAATTATGCAATTGCACAGAATTAATTTAGGGAAAATCTGATGACGTAGACTGTGATCCTGTACCTACAGAAGCAACCCTAATTAGTTTTATTCGGTTATAATATCCTGCACAGCTTTGATGTTCTAGTGGTTAAGACACTGCGTTGTGGCCGCAGTAACCCAGGTTCGAGTCCTGGTCAAGGCATGTTGTTTTGCTCTATGTCTGTAAAAGATATCTGTGTCAGTTGTGTTTTGTTTTTAAGTGAGTTGGTATAAAGCGGGCAAGTTTGGGCAAACCTATTGTATCTATTGTTTCCGAATAACACAAAAGGAATAGGTAATTGACTAGGCACTTATTGGTATGCGGGAAGGCATATTGTGACGTCATTGACTAGGCACCTAATTCACCTAATCCATAGGCACCTAATCCACCTAATCCATAACGGGGCTTATCTTTGCTGGCCCTATACTACTTAGGTCTCAGTAATGATATGTTTTTTACTAGTCCAGAATGTATTTTTAAATATGTACATGTAAGACTTCAAAATGTCTTATCCAACTGGAAAGACAGTAGCAGGTTAGCCTTCATTGCCATTGATGAAGCTCACTGCATCGATTCCTGGGGAGATGGATTCAGACCAGATTACACAAGACTAGGAGAGCTAAAAAAGTATGGAACTGCATGCTATGGCAGCTTTTATTTACACCCATACTTTGCAGGTACTTATTGACAGCTTGAAACTTTAGCAGTGTACTGTAATCAACTAGACATCATTTGAGAGAGAACCTGTTTATTGAGGTGTTTGTAATGAAGCTATGGTTTTGTTCAGTTTAGGCTCGCCAGCAATTAATTTTTCCGCTATCGTGTTTTAGCGAGTATTTGGCAAAACTACGGTATGCTAACTGAAACTCGGCTGCAAGACTAAACCAGCTATTTTAAGCTTACATGTAGCTTAAACTAAACGGCGTAAACTAAACGCTGACATTGACGAAATGCAACCCGAGTAGGAATAAAGACCAAAAAAACGAAATACAAGAAGTATATTTACCTTCAAGAGACATTTCTTGGAGGGAAATGTCAAGCGCTTCCGCCATTTTGACGCTTGACCTCCAGAGAACAGCATACAAGACTACTCCCCACAGTTTCAACCAGGTTTCAGGGGGGGGGGGGGAGGCTTCGAAAAACAACATTTTTGCTTTTTTTTGTAAATACGAAACCTCGTCTGGGAAATAACGGTCGCTACTTGTAGTTACACATTTAGCGCTGATTTTTGCCAAGTTTTAAGCTGTCAAAATCGGCGAGGGCTTAGAAATTTATCAATGTACCAGAAAACGATAAGGATGTTCGAGAAAACGGCATCCATCTGGCAGAGGTTCCCGCCCAGTGGATCTCTCGTCTTTTGCGCCTGCAACCACCTTGCCCAGCGGATTCTCCCCACACCGAACTCTGCGGAGGAGAGAGCGACGTTACATGAAACGGATAAAAAAATCTTACAACTAAACGGTATGACGATATGTATATGGAGACAGAAATATTTAAGGAGACAGGAATTTCAACTGGTAATGTATATAGTAGTGGACTGGGATCTTTGCATGTCCCGAGTTTGAAAAATAAGTGGAATAATCTGTTACATTTTGTCACAAATCATTTAAGAAAATGTGGTTGTGTCCTGGTGTACCGGTTAACGAAAATTGCGTGACATCTGAAAGGTTTAATGATAAGAATAATAAATGAACATTAACTAGGACACACTGGGACATTTGGGACAACTGGGACACTTGGGACAACTGGGACAACTGGGACAACTGGGACACTTGGGACACTTGGGACACTTGGGACAACTAGGACAACTGGGACACTTGGGACAACTGGGACAACTAGGACAACTAGGACACTTGGGACAACTGGGACAACTGGGACACTTGGGACAACTGGGACAACTGGGACACTTGGGACAACTGGGACAACTAGGACAACTAGGACACTTGGGACAACTAGGACAACTAGGACACTTGGGACAACTGGGACAACTGAGACACTTGGGACAACTGGGACACTTGGGACAACTGGGACAACTGGGACACTTGGGACAACTGGGACACTTGGGACAACTGGGACAACTGGGACACTTGGGCCAACCGGGACACTGGGACAACTGGGACACTTGGGACAACTGGGACACTTGGGACAACTGGGACAATTGGGACACTGGGACAACTGGGACACTTGGGATAGCCGGGACATGAAGGAAAATTTCCGTATACACGAAAACCGCTACATTAAAAAATCGCTGACTCGTTGTCCACTTCAAAATGGCGCCGAGCTTGTTTATTTTGAATATCGCTTTTTGCCGCTTCTTTCTTCACTCTATGAAAGTTACGAGTCATCATCAGAGGCTGAAACGAAACTATCCATTGTTCAGGTTTATTTTTCAACTCCTTAAGTTGGTAGAATCACTAGTGAGGATCATCGATCGTTCATTTATTGGTTCGGGAGTCAATAAAACAACTCATCGATCATTCCAAGAGCTTCGTGACGTCTCCAGTTTCGCTGTGGAGAACAAGTGCTAGTCTGACCTGTGATACATTCAGATGGCAAAAATGGACACTGTTGACGAGATAGGCCAACGAACTTATATTGTATGCAGAATGAAGTAATTTTTTCTTTCTTGCATGGAGATACGTACATGTAAGACTTATTTTTTTCCAAAGATTCACACCACGAAAGTTTCTTTTTACTTTATAGGTGACGGTCTTTGACTCTTTATAGGGTAGGATTATGGTAGTCTACATTAGCATTACATTACAAAAATTAGCATTATCATTACATTATAAAGTGAATTTTTTTAATGTTTTCCTCAGGAATGATTTGTGATATATGCTTAATATTGAATGATTAGGGTTAGGGTTCCGTTAAACATTTAAAATCTTTAAAATTCGGAAGCAAACATCCTTAAAACCTCAAACTTTTTCTGAAGGATTGTAACACTGATACCCACATATCATGTTAGATACAGCTTTGGAGGATGTATAGTTAAGATTTTTTATTTTTTATGCCATGTGCAAACCTCCAATTGAACAATACTTGAATCAGTTGAATGTCACGCTGGGTCCGGGGGGGGGGACTCTGCCAATTTTTGGATGGGGGTGTGCCGCTGGGTCTCTGAGACCCTTAACCTATACTAGACCACTTTAGCTGCATTTTTCTACCCTATTCTAGACTAAACACTGAAAAACCCTACCCTATCCTAGACCTATTAAATACTCGCTATTTTCCAGAAACTCGTTCACTATCACAGTTATTAGTTA